>JXSR01S006414.1:10509-22296 GCA_000969725.1 Ophiothrix spiculata
AGGAGGAAAACCGGAGGACCCGGAGAAAAACCTGCGGAAGCGAGCATGGACTGAAAACCAAATGCACATAAAGCGCCGGGCACGGGGCTCGAACCCGGGACCTCATTGGTGCATGGCGAGGAAGCTACCGCTGCTCCAACCCGCTTCCTAGTATTAGGTTGAGTTGATCATATTGATGATATTAGATGTTTAACCTATTTAATATAACTTGAGTATCATTTCATATGTATTTCTAGGAGACTTGGACTTTACAGGCCTTTAAAGCTTATTATCCATTTCTTCCACATGTTTTATCTGTATATTGTATCAAAATTATTTTGTTTACTTTACATGTATACTTAACATTGTGGAAATAAAGTTATGTCAGTTATTTCAATGGTAAAGATGTCAAATTGTTCGTCTCGGACCAGCGATCCAAAATGTCAATAGCGACCCCGTCGTCCGAACTTTCCCTTGGGGTCAAATTTTCAACTTTGTCCGATTTCAAAGGTTAAGGTGTCAAGTGGTTTGTCTTGGACCAGCGATCAAAAGTGTCAATGGTGACCCCCTCGTCCGACCTTTCCCTTGGCGTCAAATTTTCAACTTTGTCCGATTTCAATGGTTAAGGTTTCAAATGGTTTGTCTTGGACCAGCGATCAAAAGTGTCAATGGTGACCCCCTCATCCGACCTTTCCCTTGGCGTCAAATTTTCAACTTTGTCCGATTTCAAAGGTTAAGGTGTCAAATGGTTGTCTTGGACCAGCGATCAAAAGTGTCAATGGTGACCCCCTCGTCCGACCTTTCCCTTGGCGTCAAATTTTCAACTTTGTCCGATTTCAAAAGTTAAGGTGTCAAATTGTTCATCTTGGACCAGCGATCAAAAGTCAGTCGTCCGACCTTTCCCTTGGGGTCAAATTTTCAACTTTTCCGATTTCAAAGGTTAAGGTGTCAATTTTTTTGTCTCAGACCAGCGATCAAAAATGTCAATGATCACCCCGTAGTCTGACCTTTTCCTCGGGTCAAATTTTCAACTTTGTCCGATTTCAAAGGTTATGGTGTCAAATTGTCGTGGACCAGCGATCAAAAGTGTAAATGGCGACCCTATCGTCCGACCTTTCCCTTGGGGTCAAAGGTCAAAAGAAAGGTCAAATTTTCAACTTTGTCCAATTTCAAAGGATAAGGTGTCAAATTGTTGCATTATAATGAATGTATAATTCGGTGATCAACAAAGTAGGCGGTCAATGAAGTAGGCAGTCGTTAACACAGGCAAAACTACTGGTTCGTGAACCATCTTGTTTTATGGTAGCAAATTGTGATTGATATGGTGTTTTTCCTGTACCAAAATATGTAATGTCTTAGTTGTGGCAAAGTATTTCTATGCACCAAAAATAAAGGGTACTTTTGATGTAGATTTTGACAATTTTAAAAAGTATGTGTAATGTATGTACTTAAAATTATGATTCAGTAGATTAAGAAATTTTAAGGAACAGTACATACTCCACAACCTCTCCCGTCACCCCACTATATTAAAATTCAGATTTTTAGCAAATTATAATGATATCTTTTTAAAACAAATCCCCAATGTATGCCAGTAGTATACCATGTCAGTTTAGAGAGGAGCTGGGAGCTAGGAGCAGGAGCAAGATTCCGAATTTTGATGAGGTTGCATTTTAAAAATCCTGCTCTCTGATAGGTCAATTTACGGAATGTGGGCTTGGCTTAGTTGATGATAAAGGATTACAAACCCATTAAGAGCCTAAGAGTTGGGAGCTGGAGTTCAGGAGCAGGGGTAGTAAATTTCGAATTCGGACCCATGGCAAACTTCCGAAACAGACTTTTTCCCTTTTCAAGTAGTCATGTCTGATTGTGATGGGCTAACACTGTGTGGAATGGGTCAGGAGTGGCACCCTTTTGTACCCTTTTTACTTGTGCACCCTTTTTATGAAAAAAGTTAAAATGACACCATTTTTAGCTTCGCGCCCTTTATATTGTATCGATTTTACGTTGGCACACACTTTTTATTCATTCAGGCTTTGAAATAAGGACCTCAAAATCAGGGGTCACTTATAACAAAAAAACTAATGAACCAACTTAATAAATAAATAAATAAATAAATCACTTGATAAATAAATAACTTAATAAATAAAAAAAATCACTTAATAAATAAATAAATAAATTACCTGATAATTAAATAAATAAATTAATTAATTACTTAAATAAATAAATAAATTAATTAATTAATTAATTAATTTAAATTACTTGATTAATAAATAACTTGATAATTTATAAATAAATAAATAAATTACCTGATAATTAAATAAATAAATTAATTAATTAATTAATTAATTAACTAATCAATTAATTAATAAACAATGAATATATGAACAAATGAATAAATAGTTCTAACTAAAAAAATGTTAAAAACTTCATTTTGGAATATGGTGCTCTTCATGAAGAGGGAATCTTCAATAAATGTAAACAACAAAATCGTAATATTTGCTTCTGATTTCAGCCAGAAATAAGCCATTTTTAAGAAATGAATTCACTCCCATTATGTAAAAATATGTTTGTTTCTTAAAAGCTATTTCATTTGTAGCGAAATTGCATAACATATTCAAGTTTAAGCACCACATTTTAGCTATATTCAACAGTGTATTGGTTGCAGAATTCAACAGCCATCGGCATGATCGGCGACTTTGTCATTTTAACCGACAATTTAAGACGGCGATTTTTCGAATTCGTAGGTTGATTTCACTTATAATTCTGACCAAAATGATATTTGCCGTTGTTCTAAACATAATTACATTAAAAGAGTATTTTAGAGGGTGCTAGGCTGATCAGAATTGAACGGTTTTGTGATGGCCATGTCAGTGAGTGTGTGATGGCAGTCGCAAAATCATAGTTGACGATAATAAAATTGCACGCATTTTAATTTTGATGTACCCTTTTTACGAAAACACTCATTATACATAAGTGACTTAAAACGTACCCTTATAATTTTTTCGGATTTTCAAAACGTACGCTTTCTAAAGCGTACGTTCCACACAGTGGCTAGTTTAGAGAATTTGTAAGTAAGTTTTTATTTTTAAACCCTGCCCCTCAACATTCCACACTCCCTAAATCAATAGTCATTAAGTATATTTAGAGGAAAAACACCTCATAAAAGGAAGGTGTCTAGAATGAATGACGAAATAGACAAGAGTCGTTTGGTTTCTAAGTTTCATCACATCATACACATTTTATTCATCAGTATATATCTATCTATATATATAATTTTGCTCTGGGTCCGAATTCAGAATTTACTACCCCAGCTCCTGAACTCCAGCTCCCAACTATTAGGCTCTTAAGGGATTTGTAATCCTTTATCATCAACTAAGCCATGCCCACATCGCGTACATTGATCAATAAGAGAGCAGGATTTTTTAAATTCATCCTCATCAAAATTCGGAATCTTGCTCCTGCTCCTAGCTCCCTGCTCCCAACCCCTCTCTAAACTGACATGGTATACTACTTATGCAATTTCTTATTTATTGTTGGGACCCAAACAATTATTCAAACCTAGTGGCTTTTTTTGTTGAAAAACAAACTTTTTTGTTAGTTTTAAAATTTTTAACGAATTACTCAACAATATTACACTTGAGATATCAAATACTAGATACACTTACTTACCTTGCTATAAATAATGCCAAATAGACATTAACAAATATTGATAGCTATATACATACACCCCAAAGGTATTATAAATAATGAGTTGATAGCGTCTCCTACAATGGGTTATAGAGTAGCTCAAAGTGCATTGTGCAAAATTAATAATCTTAGATATATTTGCAAATTGATAGATAGATAAACTTAGGGCATGTTCACACTTACAGCAGTAACTTAAAATGACTTTAAATGCCATTAATTATCACTAACTAATGGCATCCGTATACACACTTTTCACTAAGCTTGTTTTCTTATGAAGCAAATGCCTTAAATGCACACATGTACTTTCCTGTACTATGCCTTTGTCTGGAACTTATATCATTTCTTTCAGGGGAGAGTTTTTTGTATTTTCTTGGGAAGTTACCATTAGAGTAATTTTGTATTTAATTTTAGTCCAGATCAAAACACCCCAACTAACATGGGAAAGAATGAAATTTACAAAAATACACATATAATAAAAATGGAACATCAAAAGAGACCAAAATTCTGCATTTCCTATTTTGTGGTTCTCTGTAAACTAGAAATAAAACAAAACCTATTGCATCGCAACTAATCTCTGAAAATTCCTTTAAAAAGAGCAAACAAATTGGCAATCATTTTGTAAGGTCTACTCAAATATCAACTTGACATGTGAGAAAGTTGTATCTGCAATACTGTCATTTTAATCCCTCTGGCTTGAAAAGTAGAAGGGGGATTATGGCATAGTAGTGGATGTCTGCGTCTGCGTCAGTGTTGTTGTTGTTGTTGTTGTGAAAAGGGTTGACATTTGCCTCTAACTTCTGCATACTTCGATAGATTTCAACCAAACTAGGGTCATGGGTGCTTCATGGGAACCCGCATTTGTCGGTGAGGTCAAAGGTCACATACCAAGGTCAAAGGTCATTTGAGGTCAAGTTGTAAAATAGGCTGAAATGTCAATTTGACCTAATTTGAAAAGTTGAAGTCCGATTGGAACCAAACTTGGTTTATGGATATAATATAAGAACCCTCATATGTTGATGAGGTCAAAGATCACATCTGAAGGTCAAAGGTCATATGATGTCAAATTTCCCTAAACTTTCCATTTTTCTGATTGCGTCGGCCAGGGGGATCGTGTGGTTCTGAGAACCAGTATTTTTCATAAATTTGTATTGTACGACGTGTGATTAATTATCGCTGTGCAGTTTTGGGTTCTTCAGGTGATTCAAGAGCCACTGACTCTTTGAGTTTGAAGGTCTTATCACATTCTAATGACAAGGTGTTTAAAATTTCACATATGGCAGCCATTGCAGATATGACTTTCTTGCACTCACATGACGAACTTACACTACACGTTTACCTTTATATCATGATTACAGTGATTTGAGCTGTGCAATAGTTTGTACTATTGCACGGCATGAAATAAACCTGTGTGAAATCATGATATAAAACAAATATTGAATGCCTATGCACGTGCAATAGTACAAAATATATCATTTGGTCAAATTTGGACTGATCAATTTCACTCGGCTAGGCCTCGTGAAATAGAAAAGTCCAAATTTGACCTAATGACATATTTTGCACTATTGCACTCTCAGACATTCAATATTTGTATACTATATGTCAACTTTGAATATCCTTTTATGGAAGCCAATTTTAAAGGGATGTGAATATCAGTGATAGAGATTAATTGATTGAAAGAAGAAAAAATAATGATTGAAAGAAGAAAAAATAATGTTAAGTGAACATTTTCGTCATTTCACTTTTACAGTATTTTTTATTTACCATTAACGCTTAAGATCTGTGCTACTTAAATTAAAAGGAGATTATGGTATCCAACTCTGTAATACTGTAATTTTAGGAAATTATGTCACAAATTTTAGCTAAACACTTTTTATTCAAACACCACTGTAGGTCCAATAGCAAGAATAATTTTTGACTGAAATATTATTAACTTATTAATACCAGATTTATGATATGACATTTGAGAGAAATATTATTATTGATTCATGTTTAACCTCATCAGTTTCAAGAATGAAGTCTTCTATCATCTTTGTTACATCTCGAAATATGTTCTCCAAGTATTCTACATATGGCTTGATTTAATCAAGATTTTATACCATTTTGGATATCCTTTCAAGAAAATTTGGTGATTCAAATGTTTTTCTTGAATTATCTATATTTTGTTACAACCTCAGTTCACTTCTGCTCCTTGCTTCTGCGTTATCTGATGAAATCATATTGTTTTAAGATCAATGTTCTTCGATAATAATTATATAATAGTAGACATTTATAAGCAAGAACTCTTATAGCACTTGCTGAGCAAAACATACATGGGCAGCTAGATTACATGTCTTGGAGAAAAACAGTTTTCACTCACTTGCTTTATTGGCTATGCTATCAAATTTGCAATGAATATCAAAGAAAAAAAAGAAAGAATTCTATAGGCTGATAGCCAAGGATAACCCAAGAAAGCCTCAAATGAAGCTTATTTCCATTTGGGTCATAGATCTTTCTTTAATATTCAGTTTTAGTGCAGGAGGAAAACCTGCTGAAGTGAGCATTGACTGAAAACCAAATGCACATAAAGCGCCGGGCGCAGGACTCAAACCCGGGACCTCATTGGTGCAAAGCGAAGGAAAAAACGCTACACTATCCCGCTTCCCCTAATCAAAAATGCCCCAGACTTGATAATTTGTCATGTTGACTCTCCCATCAACATGGATAGGTATTGAGCCTAAATGATAAATTTTGGAGATGGAAATGTCCTGTTGCAGTCATTTCTTGTAGTGCTGTTACTGTAATTCAATAATTTTGATTGACAATGGCAAGCTTGACATCTCTTCAGAAGCCATGTGTCGTAAAAGGCGGTTGTGTCTGAAAAATGGAAAATCACAAGATGTTAGCAATATTCCGGGCCTGTAGCCAGAAAGTTAAAGAGGGTGCAAAACTTTCCAAAAAAAAGGAACATGTAAAAGTAACATGTCCCTTTTAATTGACCATAAACAAATTGTGTTTTCTTGTAGTTTTGTAAGCATTTTGTATAGTTCTTTACCTAAAAATTAACTTTAAGGTTTATATGAGTCTAGAAGGGTTGGTTAAAACAACTTAAATGAACCACTTAAGCACTTGAGATTGCGCTCGATGATGATTTATGATAGGTCGTTTTCACTCATCCAATTCACCTATTTGCCTACTGACAAACCCTTAAAATTGATAGATACTCTCACTTCGAAACGTTTGACAAATCATCATACTTTTTAACTGACATACTATCGAAGTATTTTAACAGGTTTTTGCACAGTAAATGTGACAAACATTTAAAAATCCATAGTTAAAATGGACAAGTGGATACGGTATATTTTTACTTTCAATGCTGACTGTACAATCTTGTACATACAAGATCTTATGCATTGTAGTACATGTTTCGCCAAGAATGATTATAGTTGCATGTGTAATGATCAAGTTACTTGATATGAAATATATGCCCTGAGCCTAGAGGGTCTACTTAAATCCATGTAACCACTTTTAACCATTTAGAGGACAGGAATGTATATATGAGCTATATAAATGATATTATATACCGCATTAATAAATTTAACAGAGTTGATTGGATAAAACCCGATCACATGATTTTAAATAGCTTTAACCAGATTAATGAAAGCCCTAAATAGTACTTTTGAAAGTACTATATGGCGCTAAATAGTACTTTTGAAAGTACTATTTAGCACTTTTGGAAATACTATATAGCGCTTACTGCATTTACCTTATACGCGAAGCAGCTTTCACGCACGAATTTACGCATCCATCAAACTTATACGCGCAAACAATTGTGCGCACTTATCTACGCACGCATTCCTTGTAAGCATTGTGTGAGTGTATTTTTTCAAATGTTTTATTTTACTAAATTTGATTTTTAGCACACTATTGAAAATTACCGAAATTTATTAATGCGGTATATAAAACAAATATATACCAACTTTTTCAGATCTCTGGATTAAATCTATGATCCTTCAGTGACTAAAATTTTGCTATTTTTCTTCGGGGCTGCGCCCCTCAGTAAAATAGCAATTTTAGTCACTTCAGGCTCATAGTTTTAACCAGAGATCTTCAAGTCGGTATATATTTGTATACTATATGCCATACTTTCTTTTTCATTTCCCCTTTTATTTAGAGATGAAAAACCAAGGTAGTCTGCAAAATATATGGCAGTAATAATAATTAGCTGCCAACCAAGTGTAAAATTGTTTATTATAGCATAATGAAGGTTTTTTTCTCGAAAATGGATCCCTAAAAATGAATAAAATAGTTTATATAAATATTTTTTTTTTGGGGGGGGGGGTTAATTTATTCAAGGTGTATGTTTGTTTCATGCAAATATACAACATTTTGTGTGAATACGGTTGTAAATGCAACCCAAATATCATGCTATTTTACCAAATGCACTGTTGAGATAGGAAAAGTTCACCAAAAAAAAAAGAAGAAAATAACCCTAAATTTTGCAAATTTTGGGTAGGCCTAATGCATGAAAGTGTTTTACCATAGGAAGCAAAATTTGACCTTCCCATCATTTTTTCACTGAAGAGAAATTTATTCAAAATATTCAATTGCTCATTTTACCAGAGCATGTCTCAAATAGTCTAAATTGTTGTAACCTACCACTTCTTTAACCAGAGCATGTCTCAAATAGTCTAAATTGTTGTAACTTACCACTTCTTTAATAAGTTCTTAACCACAGTGGGCTTCTAGGAGCACTGAGACAGCTTCTTTTACCTGTGAAAATGAATAGATTGTGATCCCATGACTTTTTCATCCGGATGAATGACAACTGCATATAACATTCTTAGTCACTTAGTGCGTTTTTACTTCCTAATAAGGAATTTTGGCCATCCATTATGAGACGATAGATGACAGTGCGTTCAGCGTGAAACGCAGAGGAGCCGCGCGTTCAAAATTACGGCGCGATGCAGGTATACGCACACATCCGGCGCGAACAGCTTTACTGGGTTTGGAATATTTCATGTTTGAATAGGGGTGGGCATTTTTCCAATGACAATGTTTATAGTTTTTGACAATAATTTACATCGTTTTTGGTTTATAAATGACTCAAATTTGTGACCAAGAATGAGAATAAAAGATGGCGATTTATTGTTTTGCCTGTCATCTATCGTCTCATAATGGATGGGCGTACATTATTTTGTCGTACCCCCTGCGGGGGCACCCATTACTCAAAATAATGTACGCCCATCCATTATGAGACGATAGATGACAGGCAAAACAAAAAATCTTATCTTTTATTCTCTAATTAAAAAACAAGTAAATGCACATATGGCAAAGTTAAAATTTTACATCTAAAACTTTTTAATTCTTTATATTATCAAAAAATAAAAATTGAACAAATGATGTTTGAATAGGTTCATCTGGATGGTTTTGAATCATAGTAATGTGAGTATACCATCATCTCACTTTTTCAGTTGGATTTGTCAAAATGAACTATATTACTACTATAATTTGAACAAATGATATGCTTCTAATATTTTTCTTTCGGTTTACTTGAATACTGTATTTAATGTCAGTGGTCAATCCATGAGTTTAAACAAAACTAGTATTTATAGTTTTCAGAAATTAAACTAAACCAAGCTTTGAATGTATTCTATGTTTGTGACTCATAAACTAACACTATGTTGCTTGCATATCCATTGAACTATTTAAATAACACATTTATGCATTTTAAAGGAGCTATGTGAGGGTGGGGGTGGAGGGTGTCTATAATGTGCATTTAAGATGCACAGAAAAAACAGACATACCAATGCATACACACCCATCCAAGTGTGGGAATGGTTTCAGATCAGGTTTTTTTTGTTTAAACTAATTTAATTGTGATTTTTTATGTTAGTTTTACCAACAACTTACAGAGTTTGTACACTTAAAAGCAATATATCTAGGGGTGCACTCGCGTGCCCAGGATTTTTCCTTCCGCAGGGGTGGGGGGTGGCTTGAGGGGGCTTGCTGATTTGTGCGGCGGGAGGGGGTAGTGCTTAGTGTTAAAACTCCTGAAAATCAGGCCACCCCTGGTCTGGTTCCATATTTCATTTGGCTTGCCAGCTGTATGGAATATTGCACCAGGCCAAATATTTGCCCAGAATAAACACTTCCTTATAGTCTGCAGACTTACCTTTGCAACTCGTACATCACTTTGCTCCAACATCTCATGGACCGTGTCAGGCCCCAATTCAAGTAGCATTCCCGTTACTTTACCAGGAACCTTTGTCGTGCCAAATACTTCTTCAATAGAACTCACTACCAATGGAAAGAGACTTTCACCAAACCGCTGTTTTTCTTGTTCATTGTCATAAGATTCTAATTGTTTTTTGTCTGGTTCTTTTCTTCTATTAGTAATCTGTGGCAAAGGTACAGTTGAAATGTATTGGTATTTATTTCATTTGCTGCAAAGATTTAAAAATATACTCACCAACTGATTATAATTTGTGACAGAAATAGTGTGCATCTCAACCAAGGAAATGGGGATGTTATTTTACATACTTTATTTGTTTGTAGACAATTTTATTTGTTTGTAGACAAGCCCAATAACTAGGTCGGGTGGTGGGGAGTTACTCAATGGAACGATAGGTATACAGACGCACGGCCAAGAACTGTTGCATTTTTGGCCTCCCAAGTTTACCAATGGCCCCAAATATTTAAAAAATGTTTTGTATATCATATGCATTATACAATATTTTGAACAATTTTGCCTTTGGTTTACCTATTGGTCACCAAAATTTGCTTTTAAAGTGCAATTTACATGGTAAAAATGTAGTAAACAGTTATAGACCGCCTTGTGTCGTGAGTTGGGATGAGACTGCATTACCAGGAGTCTAACAGCAGTCAAGTTAGCTTAAACAGTTAGGTGCTTGCTTGCGGTGCAGAAATTCCCAAGTTCGAACCCCACTGGTGCCAAAAGTTGAGTGTGCTTAAAATTCCTTTGGACAAGAAACTAGCTGCTAATTGTCTCATGAAAACACGCGAATGGAACTCGGGGAGCTGATCCGGGCAGCAATGGTACGTATTTGGGCTGATCAAGGTTCAGCGTCCCTAGGGGTGCAATATCCCAAATAGCGTTCCTATACTTTTACACGTAAAGTAGGGGTCTGAAAACGCTCTGTATCTCTGTAATTAGTGATTCAAGCATTCTAGATTTAACTTTGTTTTCAAGTTTTGAAGTAAACCTTTCAGAAATCATCAAAGAAACAATATAATGGCCGGCTTGTTTTCCCGATATATCAGGCGATATTTTGTAATGTTTTTGCCGGCCTGTCATAAAAAAGCCCGACTTGACCGAGTATTTCTAGAGACACCTTATTTGTTCCATCTTTAATTTCATTATAAAATGTTCTGTGGTGCTGATTTTTTCTACACATTCACAACTATTTCTAAACTAAATAATTAGCATAAAATCAAAATGAAACATAGTCCCGTATTATTTCTATATAAATGTAATTTAATGTCCTATTCCACCTTTGTGGTTTAAAATCAGGCAAATTTGCCACTAGAGTCACTACGTGCAGCGATTTACGATATTGCGACCTATATATTATAAAACTTTTCCTAATTTGATTTTATTAGAAACAATAGGGCATTTTAAGCATCGTAGTAAATGTTTAACATGCTACGTTTGAAAAAAACTACCGATATTTGTCTTTAAAATTGTCTGCAAAGGTCTCAAATCCGCGCATTTTTGCCGTTTTTACATTTTGAAATGTTTTGCGAAACTCTGAGAGTGAAATGTGAGCTTCTTATAACACGCATGGGTCCCTATCATCACTAAATCATGAAAACCTGAGCGTATATATGTAAACATGTTTAAATCTTGAATATAAATACCCCCCCCCCCTCCTCAAATTGCTCAGAAATAGACCAATTTATACCCGAGTGTATTTTTTGAAATTTCATGGTGTGCGCCCTTATAACAAAAAGGCTAAATTTGGCGCATTTTCCCTCATTTGATGGCGCCTAACTCGTTCTTACATTACTAATGTTACTTGAAAATTGTTTAAAATATTTGGGAAGATGTTTGTATTTCTAAAAATGTCAAATATTGTATGATTTAATTTGATTTTACCCATCAACTATGTAAGAATGGCGATG
>JXSR01S006414.1:27359-40675 GCA_000969725.1 Ophiothrix spiculata
CCCCCCCCCATTGGTTACGCCCCTGCCTTCTTTAGACATTTTTAGAAACTTGTTGTTTTTCTGCTACTGCACCAACGAGGCACCATACCGCCTTAGCAGGAACACTGTATCCTACACAATATTAATGCTACAAGCTAAAGGTGGGTGCAACGTGGGTTTTAGGCTACCGTTTGATGGCCATAAAATACCGTATTCCAGTTTGTAGAATATTCTCTGTTGATTAAAATTGATTCGAATTTTACCCTCTCCCATAATGTAAAAAACCCATGAAAGCGTATTGCACACTGTGCTACCCACTATCTTAAAGCAATGCACGCGGCCGGACCACTGTGAGAGATTTTTTCCTTTGGCCTTAGGCAAAAACAAAAAACAAGTTTGTTTCCCGTGCGCCGCGCGCATTTAGTTTTGGCGTCATTATTTGCGCATTTCACTTTTTTATTTGATATTTTAGAAAACGAAAATCAAAAAAGCCAATTTGATAAAAAGAACGGGGAAAATTGCAAAATTTTTATTAAAAAAGTGTTTTCTTTTCAACAAAAACTTGAAACCGGACAGGTTTCTTACTGAAAAAATCATCAACCATGCGAATTTTCAATCAAAATTTGCCTTAGCACCTCTTGAACAATAGAAAAAAAAGAAAAAGAAATAAAATAAAAAAAAGCATTTCGCATTTAGGTTTTTTGACCACCGACAGGAAACAAACTTGTTTTTTTTTCATGCCTTAATGCTGAACTTAACTGCAGTTACTCTTGCCCTTTACCAGACGTAAATAATCAGATGTAGGTTTGATTTTTCATCCAACTAACTTCCATCCGGTCATAGTTCAGACGACAACTTACATCTGATCTTACTTCACCCTATGATGTGGATGTAAGCTGATGTGACTATAGTAATATAGGCTTATATATATACCGTATGTGGGATGTGTCACATGACTATAGTGAAATATATATGTTGGTATATGCACAGATATAAGCTTACATTAAGTATGGTATTCATGTTAATCTTTATAACATTTTATTTCAAATGCTACGTGAACATACTAACCTTAACTGTAGCTGTCACTATGAAGGAAAAAGTACAGAGCTATTAATGTTTTGACTCTAATAATGGAATTTCATGCTCTAAATCGCAGTGCAAACTATATAATTCTGTCTGAATAATGCTATGACCTTTGATGTATTGTTTCCTGATTACACTATAGTTCGATATTGCACACATTTTGTGTCACTTAAATTTCACATTTTGTTTTATTGGGTTTAATTGTGCAAATTTTCATATTGCAGCATTGTCACAGAATGACTGCTCTCACACCAAACTGATCATGCAATAGTAAGACACTACTGCTGGCTGTTGCCATAGTGATATAGGGTCATGTATATAGCTAATAATTTGTTGGTGGTATTTTTCACAGAACGTATGTGTCCATGATAACAGGTAGTGTAGCGGCAGGCGTCACATGACCTGCTCAGCCTATTGTGTTACTCTATTCATTAAAAAGAAATCAGTGGTCTTAAAACTTTTGATTTTAATTTTGATATTTTTGAACATGGATTCTGATAGAATAATATCCGAAGTATCTGGATTTCTTTTTTGCAAGCTTTTCAATAAATGGTTTGGAAATTATGGGCTAATTAACATGAAATATGCATAATTTTTGGGGTGTCGCCACTTGGTCCAAACCCATTTAGTCCAATACCACTTAGTCCAAACCCATAAAGTCCAAACCCATTTAGTCCAATTTAACCAAAATGGCAAAACAAAGATTTCACGGTAACCAAAAAAACTAAATTAGCTATAATTATGATTTCTTTTGTAAATTCAAGGTAAAGATCTATATTTTTGATATTACTTCGTAACAACTTGATCATACTGTTGATTCATATGAAATTTTCATAAAATTGTGCACAATTTGTAAAAAATATAGTAAATTCCATTTGTTTTTTAAGACCAACTCTTAGTTGACTATCCTTTGAAGCAAAAATTGCTCTAAATCTTTTGCCATGTGTGTTCTATTTACATGTGCCAAATATGTTTTGTTTGACGTTTTTAGTTTGAAAAATATCTAGGCAATTTAATAATAGAGTGCAAAATCCTAAAAACTTGCGATGTGCAACTATACACTAATACGTTATGGTATAATACTCATGGTACTAGCCTACATAGTGGTATACCAGAATCATGATAATCCAATCATGAGGGGGGGGGGGGGGGGGGGGAAGTGACATTTCTGCTCCTACCAGCTTTAAAATAGGTGACATACATTGAATAAATAGGGGGTCATTGGGTGTAGAGGGTGACAAAACTGGGTCAGTCGGAGCTATTCGTTGTAAAGAATGATAAACGGGGTCATTCAGTGTCAGTTTTTGAATAAACTAAGCCTAATTTTGACATTTTTGAAATCGCTGATTTTCAGTGAAGGTGCTAGAAAAATCAGGGTTATAAGGTTGGACTTCAAAAACACACGGGGTCATTGGGTGACAGCTCAGTGAAAAGAGGGTGAGAGCGCAGTGAAAAAGTTTGTCTATCGACAGGAGCATGACGCGTGCCAAGATATGGGAGTGCTACCCCCACCCGGGAATCCAATATGGTATTTGTTGTTTAATACTGTTTTAAAAATATTAGGAAAATATAATCAAAACTGGCAAGAACTTTAAAAATTGTATAAAATGGCAAATATTATAATAATTTGATTCCTATTTTAAAAATGGCTCTCTCTCTCATCGCATTTCAAAATCGGGCCGCTGGTCCAGGGCTGGTAGATACTAAGCAGTACTGAACGAATTGTTTACTTGTAGAATAGTAACATTTGGTTCTCATTCTCCGTCTGAGTTTCCCTTGCATTTTCTAAAATAAAGACAAAATGCCTTTGTTATACAAATCACGCAAGGCGCTGGTGCTTTGGATCATTGCCAACGTGTACAGACTATATTCCTGAAATGGTGAATTGGTCGATTGCAACAACATATTATATTATAGCCTATATACTCACTCAATTAATATAGAACCTCCTTTTTGAAAACAATACCCATGAGAATAAATAAGCAATAAAATTTTATAAGTAACAATACTTAATTGTTGTAAAATTAATGATTGGACTCATGTTAATGATCTGTCTATCTACTTTCCATAGGTATGTTATTTGAATGGATACACTGTAAAGTGAAAGTTCCTCATTTTGGAATTAGTCCTCATTTTTCTAAAAAACAAAGAGGCTACATGTTTTTATAAAAACGAGAAACAAAACAAGGCAATTACTCATTTTGCTACTTGTTTTGTTTCTCGTTTTTGGAAAAAGGAGAAGGCTATTGGAAAAACGAGTAGCCTCCTTGTTTTTTGAAAAAACAGGACTAGTTCCAAAATGAGGAACTTTCACTTTACAGTGATACCTTGTCGCTTTCAGGTTCAAAAAACGTTCTTCTGACAGCCAAATTTACGGGTATTTCAATGGAGGAGTTATTTACTGGTGTGCGCCCCTAATGCAATATGATCAAAACAACATGCAATTCGGGCTTGTTTTGTTATATCCAGCGAAGTGCAAAAATTACTATGTGTTCTACCTGTATATTTTTGTTCAAACTTATGATGTTTTCTTTCATGAAGAAATATTTTTTATTCTGATTGTCATTTAAATTTCAAAATAAATGAAAATCATAAAATATTTAAAATGAAGTAAAACATAAGTTCTTACTTGCACAAAATGTACGATAGATTCACATATCCATCCGAAAAAAATAATCGCTTTACAGCGCTAGAATATTGTGACCTCTCACTGACGGCAGGAATTAAACGCAGCCTGAAGTCGGGCCTGTAATAGTGGCTAGTAAAATACCAGCGCAATTTAGAAATCCTGTTGTCGTATTGTTTTATTAATTTTTTGTTAAGTGAATACAGAAATAAAATATAACTTTTTCAAATTTTGAAATGTGCGTTTTTATTCATTTTGTATGTATTCGAAAAAACAAAATGATGCAAAAAATGAAGCCAAAAACAAATACAATCACTTGAACAAATGTATCAAACATTTAAAACATAGATATTATGCATTTTTAAAATACCCTACTTTCTGTTAAATTATATTTTAAATAGAAGTCAGTGGGCAAATGATTATAATTGATTGAACTGTAACTCTCTATTTTTAACCCTTTTAAGATCTACCTTTTTCCACCGCTAATTATAAAAAATACATTTTATTATACATATTATTCATGCATAGAGATACCTTGTCATAGTTGTTTTGGTTTTACTCCAGCTATATTTACTTGCTTTAAAAACAGGGCTGATTCATTTGTAATCACTGTTTACACAAGTACAAATCAGTTAGGGAAAGGTCAAAATTAATTTACGTAAATGAATTTGTTTACTGTTAAGGAATTCCTTTACAAAAAGAATTTACTGTTGAAGAATTTACTCTTTAAATCAATTTTTGAGCAAACTATGAAAATTGGAGAACATAAATCATTTTATGTCGATTGGGCCTATATTTTAAAGATTAAGTAATGACATTTTAAATTCGATCTACTTACCAAAATTTCTTTGCAGATAGAATTGAAAATTTCTTAACTAAATTTGTAGAACAGGACTCATTTTTAAAACAAGAAAATGATTTAAAATGTTCTCTGATTTTCATAAATTGCTGAAAAACTAAATGCCGGATTTTCTTGGTCCCTATCGCTGCAAAAGTAGTTACATAATTCCTTGCATAAATAGCCCAACACGTGCAATCTGGTTCCAAACAAATGATCATGTCAAGAGTGATTCCACTGATCACACGTATAAACACAATAGACGTATGTGTACACACCTGAACAATCAGACCATCTTTTCACTTGCTTTTTGTTCACAAACTGACTCTTTTCCAAAAGTTACAGGTATGATAATTCTAACTTTTGTTTCATTTCGATTCAAGAGTACTAAAAGTACAATAAAAATTATTTCCCATAGACCTAATGTATGGTTAAAAATGCCCACCTTATTTGTTTGGATCCAGTGGCTCAAAAGTGTCCCTCGCACAGAGAGATTTGCATAAATTATGACATGTCACTTCTGCAGCGTATGCACTACAAATATGTACAAGATTAAGATAAGAATATCATATGCTTATGGTACTAGCTCTCACCAAGCAAGAGAAAAGTAAAAAAAAAAAAGATTTTTTTTATTCATTATACAAATAATTTACATTAAAATAGTTGCGTATCCAAAAACTATTTGCGTTCTCTATGTAGTTCGTCTGTGTTGTATAGAATACATTTTAAAAACATATAAAATTACATGTAAACAAGTTATAACAACTACAAGAAGAAATAGTGTAAAACGTACCAAAGATAACCCCACAAAATGTACGTCTATCAAACAATTACATGCTGTTGTTAAAAATATTACTTATTAGAAAACATAGGCCCAGGCCCATATTCCAGAAAGGTGTTTAGCTAAAGCTAAACCACGGTTTAAGTGAACTTCAACTGTCCAGGAATGATACACACGGTTACAGCTTTCAAGTGGAACAGTTCAATTAGCCGTGCTGTTGAAGAGAATTAAAACCAAGGTTTAGCTAAACGCCTTTCTGAAATACATAAAATTTAACATTGGGAATGTTAAATTTGAATTTTATGTTCATTATATTTAATACATTTGAATGCAAACGGTAAAGGACACGATTAATAGAAGCCGCTAGATTTAGGGACAAGGAATGTCTAAAACCCAAATTTAGGATACTATTTGACGTGTATTTCTATTGAGTCACGTATTGAAGAAAAATTACAAAAATTGTATTTTTACCTTTCCTCAAAATATTACAAAAGTGTTCTTATAGTATTAATCATTATTATGTTATTCCAAATCCGTCAGGGTTTACGCGTGAACCCCACTTTTTTTTATAGATGTTTACCCATTAGGAATATATGTTTTAAAATGTTCATTCTGAATATCCCCCAGTATTCCCCAGTATTTATTAATGAACATCCATTCTTTATTTCCCACATCATGCAAAATGGTGAACTATTTTTCATCATTTGGTAATGCCCCATAGATGCAGCTCTGCTTACACTAGTTGCAATACTTAAGCCAATAAGAGAGTCTACAGGGCGGTTCAAAAAACTCAAAACCCAAGTTCAAAGTCATTTTTACTTAGCAATTGTACCTCTATCACCTTCAGTTGGCAAAAAGCATCATGTGGGATAGGTTTTTAACCATTCCTGCATTTTTGGTCAAGTTTTGATTATTTGTTTTTAAGATACAGCCCATTGTTAAAATATTGCTTCAAAGTGGCTTGTCCACGATTGCTTCTCTCCCCTTCTGATTTAAACCCTTCAATGGATTACACAACATTGATGTGTAATCAATTTAAGTACTGTAACCTGCACGTACTGCACTGCATGTTGTGTTACGGGCGTTCCCTGTTTGAATTCAAGGCGTTTTCAAGGCATTTTCCTAGCTGATCTTTCAATGTAAACTCGTCACTTTACAGCACCTATGGACCTGAAATCTATCTGACAACGATTGAGTGACTAAGTCCAACCACTCTGTTGGAAAACATTTACCGAAAAAGACAAAACAAACAAAAACATACAAAAAAATTCAAAATTACGTGAGCTGGAGTTCAGAGGCCTCTTGTATGAACCTGTAATCTGAACTGAACCATTACGTTGCTGAAACTGGGGCTCCATTATCTGAAGCTATGTTCAGGTACATCATTAAATTCAAAATTGATGATCAATCACTTTCATCAGATAAACATGCATAATTTAACCTGCAGTACAACACGTGTGGAACCAAATACAGTGCAGATCAAGGGAACAGATTGAAGACAAAACGAAGAAAAGCTTTCGTGGACAAGCCAATTTGAAGGACGGTTTACATAAAGAGCTGTATCTTAAGACCTAATGATGCAAATTGCATTAAACTTTCAGGGATTGTTTAAAAGGTATTAACAACGATTCCTGTGCAAATTTAAGATGATTGAGGTACAATTACTGTCTAAAATGTGACCTTGAACTTGGGTTCTAAGTTTTTTGATCCACCCTGTATAGATTGAGGAGGGGGTAATTTAAGTTACATTTATCATAACAATCAGTATCGTTTCTGTAATACACCCCATAGACTAAACATACAAAATGGCATGTGATCAGTACCAATTTTCTTGGCTCAAACTTGACCAGTCGACTGGTGGTTCGTCACGATCCAAAGATGATGATTTATCTTTACAATAAAACTGACAAAAATATACCATACATACATGTACCATTTTGTGCACGCCCATGTCAAATTTGATATAAGTACTTCTTACAAGTCCCTGTGTTCTCAAGAAACATTGAAAAATTTACAAAAAAAGGCACAAACAAGGTTTTGGTGACAAGTAGTGCTTTTCTATGTATTGTAGTCTCTACTTTAGGCATCTAAGGTTCTTAATCTGACTGTCAGTAGGCCTTCAGTACAATCGTTGACTGCTACGCCAATTTTTTTTACAGATGTGGTACCTTTATAATTGACCATCCAACCAGTTGTAATCCATATCATCAAAATGATCACCTCCAAAATCTTGAGCATCACGCCAGTCAGTATCGTCTATTTGTAATTGCTGCAGTTGTGTTGATGTTCTTGTTGCATCTACTGGTTGGGGCTGATTAAACATTGCTGTTTGATGTAATGTTGTGTAGTCATTTTGTTGGAGTTGATTGGGCCTTGGTGTTGCGTGTCGCCTGTGAGACATGCCTTGTAACTGAGGCTGATTTGACATGTGAGCCCCATACTGTGGTGTTGATACCCGATCTGATGATCTAAATCGACGGGGAGGCTGATTTGACACAAGAGCCCGTTGTGGTTGTGTTGGACATCGATATGGTGTACCAAATTGTGGGGGACGCTGAGGCTGACTTGACACATGGGCCCATTGTGATCGTGTTGGTCTTTGAAATGGTGCACTAACTTGTGGGAGAGGATTTAAAATATTTGATTGTGCCTGTGCCAATATTGGTTGTTGTGCTGATGATCTGTTGGATTGGATTGTGCCCATGCCATAGTTGGTGATTGTGTTGGTTGCTGGCCGTGGTGTTGGTCCCTGATATGGTGTACTTACTTTTGGGGGAGGATTTGATATATTAGATTGTGCCCATGCCAATGTTGGTGGTTGTGGTATTGGTGTTTGTTCATGAACTATCCAAGTGTTTTGCTTAGTTATGGTACTCAGTTCCTCCAAAATTGTTGACAATTTTTTTTCTAACTCTGCTGCTGACGTAGACTGGTTTGTTGTCTGTATGTCATGTGACATGTTTTCTAGAAGTTGCAGTTGATCTAACGTTGCTGTTTGTTTCGTAATAAACTGTGAGTCTTTGACGGAGAGAGTCAGTGTCTTTTTTACCGCTTCACTGATTTTTTGATGTGTTTCAATATTCCCCTTTAATTTTTCCTTTTGTATATTAGCTCCATTTTTCAGCTTAGTCAGAATCTCAGTTATATTATCGGCTATTATGTTTATTCTATCTAAAAATGCTGTCTGTTTTTTATGCATTTGTAGTAGGGTATTGGAATATTTTTCTTCAATAATTTCCAGCTTAGCGTGAAATTGACTGCAGATCTTTTTAGCTACTGCTTCTGCTGATGTTAAGTTGTGGTTTTCAATCAAATGACTCTCTGTGATGCATATTTGACAAATTAGTTCTTCACAAGTGTTGCAATAAAACCTGAGGTTTTCGCCAGTATGCTTTGGACAACCTTTCTCATGGTTACTCCGGATAGCTTCAATTTGACTTTGAATATCAAAATTGGTTTTAAATTGATTTTCTACTATATTTGCTGTCCTGGTTAAGCCAAAAAGACAATCAAATTCTGTTTCATTCCTACAATCAAATTCTATATCATTCCTACAAGTTGGACATGAAAATGCTCTCTTATATTGTCCTGATACTGAAATATCTGTAGTGTCAATATAATCCTGTAAACATCCTTGACAAAATGTGTGTAGGCACGGGGTGACAGTTTTAGGAGTGTCGTATATTTCCAAGCAGATGTTGCAAGTCAGTTGTTGAGAAAACTGTTGAATGATGGACTTTTCTACTCCTTGTTTTGATGCACTAGCCATTGTATCTGGAATGAGAAAATAATAGAAGCAGAATCCTAATTATTAATATATATACTTTGTAATAAGCCATTATGATTTTTTACAAACAGAGTCTGTCAAAGAAATATTTTGCATAAGAATAATGGAAACATCATTATTTGTTTAATAAAATTAATGACTCTACACCTCCTCAAAAAGGAAACTTTCAGCGAAAAGAAAATAGCATGTTGATGTATCCCCATAGTGGGCACTCCACACATTTTTAAGGATGGGGGTTTGAAATCTTTAGAAAATTGTGTAAGGGTTGGAGTTCACCTTTTTTCCACTAAAAAGGGTGGATTGATATAGAGGGTGGAAGCAATCTATAAAGGCTGGGGTTCTCTACACTCCCAAGTTATGCAAGTATATTTACAAAACAAGATGAACAAAAAATAGGATGATCCTCATCCTGAAAGTGAGATCATATTTCAGTAATGCTTTTGGATGTAAATCTACAACATTACCATGGCACCAGAAGTGGATGTAAGAAACATATAAATTGCTAAAAGGGTGGGGTCTGGAAGTTTCAGTGTCAAGGCTACCTTTATTAAAAGGTTTAGGTAAAATAAATAGGGTTGGGGTCTATCTCCACTGCCCACCATGTCCCCTTTATCACCATACCAAGCGTGAATCAGAAAATAGAAAAAATATGTAGCTTTTATACATTTGTTTAATTTGTAGGACACATTATTAAATTTTCATATAATTTCAAATCCTCTGGCAAAAATTAAACATAAACATATTCTTCTGATAGACTGATACCCTCTGTTCAGAATCTCTTGGCTACAAATAATTGGTTGTGCCATTATGAATTTTACTTTCAATTTGTCGGTGATGTTTCAATAAAATTTCCAAAAAAAACACATGGAAATATTTGCTAAGGTATAGAGACAGATACATTTGAGCGAGGACTCCATAACTTCCATTTGATATGGGTAAAACTGCCATTACATAAAATGTTGAGCCAATTTATAAACTCTGGCTTGAAGTAGTGAAAAGTTAACAAGATCCTCAGTGCACTACACTGTAAATAAAGCTTAAACTATGAACGTAAACTCTTAAGTCATTTACTTGTCAAACTTAAACTGCAATTATACTTTACATAATAATACAACATCATACTTAATAGTGAAACTACAATAGGAAACATGGAAATGGTGAAACCCGGGGGGGGGGGGGTACTTAGTGGAAAGTTGGATGTATGGATGCGCGGCCAAGAACGGTTGCATTTTTAACCTCCTAGGTTTACCAAAGGCCCCTCAAAAATTTGAAAAATGGTTTACATAACGGTTGCATATTTTAAAAATGACCATTTTTTGACCAAATTTCCTTTGGTTTACCTATCGGTTGCTAAATTGGGCATTTAAAGTGCAATTTACTTTGTAAAAATGTAATGAATGGTCTAGATAACGGTTGTTAAAGTCAAATTGGTTTACGTATGGATAGCATTTTCTTTGCTTCCTCGGGTGGTAGTCGAAAATTCTGGCCGCACATCCGTACCCAAACGAAATCTGAGTACTCCCCACCCCCCGGTAAAAACCTGAGATTAACAAAAGTCAAATAGATAAAGTACATGTGAAACAATATTACGAACTTGAAAAATTAAAATGCGCAAAATGATTCAAAATGAACTGTGCATGAAAATTATGGAGCACGAAAATATATTCCATGCTTAAGGGGTGTAAGCACCTTACTCAGGGTTACATTTTTGCAAATTTATTTTGTACCATAACTTTTGAACAAAGTTAAGTGCTTAAACCTTATAAAAGTATACATTTCTAGAAAGGAATTTTTACAAGGAACATGATGGTGATGTTCAAAAAATGACCAAAAATGGAAACAAGTGAATTTTTGACCTTATTTGGCATGAAAATTAAAAAAAAATTGCCAGAATTTTTACAAGGAACATGATGGCGATGTTCAAAAAATGACCAAAAATGGAAACAAGTGAATTTTTGACCTTATTTGGCATGAAAATAAAAAAAAATTGCCAAAATTCTAAAAAATAAAAATGACGCAACATCCGAATGGGTGTTTAAAATTAAAATTCCCATTCCTAGGTCATTTTTTAAGAAAATGTTATTTTTAGCTTGGTTTGAAGCCCAAATGGCCAAAAAATGTGTTTTTTGTGATTTTCTCAAAAAATGTGATTTTTGGTCAAAAATCAACATCACCATCATGTTCCTTGTAAAAATTCCTTTCTGGAAATGTATACTTTTATTAGCTTTAAGCACTTTGTTCAAAAGTTATGGTACAAAATAAATTTGCAAAAACATAACATTAAGTAAGGTGCTTACACCCCTTAATGATGCGAAGCACTGCAGAGTGTAAACAAGAAAGGCCCTGCTACAGTGCCCTGCGGGACACCCCACTTGAGAGTGTTGTTATCACCGATGACAATAGACTGTTAACGTTCATTCAGATAAGACTTGAACCAAGCTTTGCCTCTAATCCTGTATCTAGGAGACAATCGTTGAAGCATGGTGTGTTCCATGGTGTCAAATGCTCCACTAACATATTTATATAGAATTCCTCTTTTTAATTCCTCTTTTTAAATCAAATCAAATTAGATAGAAAAGAGGTAAGGTTTTTATTATATTCATCAGAATCATGAATTACGCCTGTAAGCTTTATGACATTTACATTTCAAATATAGCATGAACATACTTACCGTAACTGCAATAATTGTCACCACGTAGGAAATAACCTTAGTAGGAATCTCTATAGAACTATATGTGTTCACTAAATCAATCACTGTGAAACACATACCATAATCATTTGATCATAGATATCTTTATATCTTATGATTTGATGAACTGCTTCCTGATTCAGGGCATATTGCTTAAATATTTGTCACTTAAATCTCACATTTTGCCCTATTTATAAAAATGGTTGTGTATGTACAAATGTTCATTTTGCCCTATTTATAAAAAATGGTTGTGTATGTACACATGTTCATACTGCAACATTCCTGCAATATAAAAATCCATAAATTTGATATTGATGTAAAAACAAGAATAGTCTTTCAAAAAGACAAACATCGCTTAGTAGATGTAATGTTATAAATGTGTGGTAAAGTCAATACCCCACAAATAAAAGGCAGCCACAATATTTTTTAATTATTATTTTTGTTTGTATGTGCTTCACAGGATTTTCATCTAACAATGTCTAAAGGGCTTGAGAAGAATTGATTTTGTCTAAAGGATCTTCATGCACCTAATTTAATTGTATGAGGTCGAATGATTTTGCCCTTCATTGCAAGATAATGAAAGTATCAAAGTGCAGTATTGTATTTATTGGTAGAATTGAGACGTCCTTGAAAAACACTGAATGAAACATTTTGCCATGAGAACTAAAATAAGCTGAACTTTGGAAGATCGAAAAGATGATCTTGGTCGCATGCATTTGAAGTTTTAGGTCTAATCGAGAACAAATTAGTATCAAACGCATACATCATATTATATGAACCTTAGTCACAGGAAGATTTAAATGTTTGAATCACATCAGACCATGCTTCTGAAACGTATAATCTTCGTTTCAAGTTAGCAATGCTTAATGACACTTTGACTTCGAATTTTACCAGACGATTAGATGTGAATACTATATTTTTTTTTTTTTTTAAATTTTGGATTTCGCTTTACAAATTTAAAAATAAAAATGTGGAAAGCTGGGTAAAAATGTAAAAAAAAATAAATGGAAAGCATTGAGTGGGGTAGAGCAGATTCAAAGAACTAATTCCAAATACCATGTTTTTCGCGATGTAATTTTAATTGTGTAGAGCCAATAAAGAAAAGATTCTAGTTTAGATTTTGAGACATTTTTACAGCTTATTAGCATTGGTTTCGTGGTTTTTGTAATACTTATTAGTTGGGGATACATAAGCATTAAGTACAAAATTCAGCGGCGGCGTCTTTCGCGTTACACCTCAAATTCCATGATTTCCAAAGAACTTTGCCCGATATATATTTGATTCAAATCAATGAAATTATAATTAAAAAGTCTCAGGCTGAAAATGAAAAATTAAGACACTTTTTATTTCTGATAATTTGAAATATCACGTGTTTTTTTCTCACGCAGTGAGAATGCCTTTGCTTTGATCAATGGCCTCTTCAACAACAAATCTCTTTCTATATGTGCACAAGACTTTAGAGATGCATTGGACCTTGAAAGCTGTTAAGAGACTGCTTTGTGTAGATAGTTACCACTAAAATTCATATGGGTA
>JXSR01S006415.1:0-20088 GCA_000969725.1 Ophiothrix spiculata
TTTTTCTGTTTCTGTAAAGTTAGGCTACTTTAGTAACTTATTTTGTTTTCAGGGTATCATCACTCCAGGTCTTTTTGGCCTTTTGATGATGTCCTCAATATCATTTTTGTTTTACCTTTTGATGCGTTTTATCAAATGTTTGTGTTCTTGATATTGAAATAAAGTTTGATTTGATTTTTTTTTTGATTTTTTCAGTTTACTAGAAACTACAGTAAGAGATGGAAAAATTTGAAGGCAATAAAAAACCCTTCTAATCTGACCATCCCTTCCCAAACCCTGTTTTAATTTTGTATCAACATTGAGTGGGGAACGGAGAAAGCATGTAAAATCAATGACAATTGTGCCAAGACGTTTTCCCCTGACGGCTTGTATATATCATATGAGCTAAAGTAATTCAGAATGAATACTATTTACGACAAATTGCGTATTAGAAAATACATACAATTGATCTACGAGACATACATACAAGTCTTAACTTATTTGCACATACATGTTTATTCACGTTTGCTTTTCCCTTGTCAGTACTTTGGACCATTTTATGAAGTAACAAGCCTTCGGCAATGATTAATACTGTCTAATGGAGAATTAAAGACAGTTTAAACATTGCAATTATGTGCTACTTAAACCCATGGGATCATTTTAGTGTTGTCAGATCTTGGGACGTCAATTATATGGTCATCAATTTCAGCAATAATACAATAAAACATCACGCATAAAGCATTCCATTTGAACTCTTATTTCTGAAGTAATTGACCACTACCTGTCAGACTAGACTGGACCTTCCTTCTGACTGTTTTGTCCTAAGCAATTAATATACCATTCTTACGTGCCAAGAAATACCGTTGATATTTCATTAAGGTATCTTGGAGTAGAAACAATACCTTTAATAAAATGCAAGGGATAACTGTTGAACAGAAATTGCATTAAACTAGCTACGGTTGCATTTTTACATATTACAAAAAAATTATAAAGGCGTACGCAAAACGTAAGGACAATACTGTACATCTGGAAATGAGCTATGAAATGCATTGTTTAAGGAAAGCGTGGAAAATGTCTTCAAATGTCCGTCTTTACAACTGCAACCACTCGTAACTATTTTTTCAACAACATTTTTTCCGGAAGAATATACAGTAGTTTTTGATCAAGTTAACAGTTTAATCTAAAGTCTGTAATATTAAATAAACTATAATAAACTTTATAAATCGTTCCTTGCAATTGCACGCACTGTCGTCGAATTGATTTCTTGGTATTTTGCCTGTCATGTCTGTGTCTAAGTTCACGTCGCTCAAGCAACGAGCAGATGGGATTGAGTACACAAAGTAAGGAGCTCCAGCGGCAAAGGTGCATGACAAAGATAGCATTGCCAGCAGCATACAAGGCTCGCAACTGACAGAGATACTTTGTGTTAAGATGTCAGAAATGACGTGAAGAACGCAGCAAATGAGATATTGAGTTTGTGTTTGTAAGCTTCTATAGATTTTTCTCATTTGAGTAGATTCAAGCTGAACACATTATTCCGTCAATTGATTCAAACGGTTAGGTAGTCTTATCATGTGATGTTTCAAGTACGTGTCGCCAATTGATGCTAAAAAGGATGGCTAGTAAGTGATATTCCCTAAGAAATTGGAAAACAACTTAGCGATTCTAATCAAATCTAAAGGTCTTCTTTTGTTGGATATCAAATGTTTCTTAACCATTCACTTTTCACTCCAAAGAGTACCCCGAGCTTTACGTTTTTAAATACTAGCAAAACAGCTGCTAACTTTCCACAAGTTAAAAAGGATTTTAGAAAATACACAAGCAAACGTTTACATAGTCATTTTGGTACATAGAGAAAGATGAACACTCTACGTGTAAATGTTTATGTAACGTCTGCGAACATGCACCGAAATAACACAATTATACATTGTTTGAAAACAAAATAGTCATTAGTGCATGCCAAAATGGTCATATGATAGGACCTTGTACTACAATGCTCATGCCAATGGTAAATGATACTCTATATATTTGGAGTAACACGGAATACCAATGAAGGTATCACATGACTATGTAAAAATGAATGAAATCTTTCAGAGATTAAATTGAGACAGATTACATGATAAGAAAATGTAAATAACATGACGTGCTGAAGTGGCATAAATAAAAAAATATCATAACGATACAAAGCAATGAATGAAAATGGGTATTTGTGAATATATTGTATACTATATAATATAGAATATTTTCAATCGATTCTCTGAGTTTTAAATATTTCTTATTTCATGTTACATTATTTACAACATCACAGAAGACAAAGAAAAATACGCTAAGTTAACGAATTATCTTGGTTTTTTCTTTTGTAATAAAATCTTAAAATCTCCAAAATCGACGTTCTCCTCACTTCTCCTTTACAAAATCGATGTCTTTGGTTCAAATCCTTGGCGACAATTTTGATTTTGATTTTAATTTCGACTCCACCAGACGCACATATCACTTCTTGAACTTAGTAAAATTGACCATATTCTCTTTGGTTTAGCTAGATAAAATTATACTTATGCCCTCTCTTTAAAGAAGTGTAGATATACGTGGTTTGTGGGCTGAACTTGGTGGTCAAGTGAGTGGTATATCCAGGCCGAAAACTTTTTTCCCGCCCTGCAAAGGAAAAATAGTCCCATAAACCAAGAAATAATTTACAATGTATATAAATAATTCGTGTCTCAATAGTTCCTTCTAGAGAAGTGAATAGCATCATAGATTTAAATTGGAAGTCTTTACATCTAGTGTTTGATAATTAATCTAGAGCTTCAATATCGTCTCTTTTCGATGAATCAGTTGTCAAAATATCCACTTGGTGAATAGGAGGTTCCAGGTTCAAATCCTCGCGTGAAAAAGATGTATTCAAGTTTTGGGACTACGAGGGGAAGAATTTTCATCTTCACACGGGGAAGAATTTCTGTCTGCAGTAATTAACAAATTCAAATCAGTATATTTCACGACTTTAACAGCGTGAAATTGTAGGCCTGATGGTGTGTTTTGCATGTTCAGGGCTGACATTTTGCAGCAATACCTAGTACTCGCTTATACGATCTATAATGTAGCTTGCTTAACTGTATGAGCGGATAATTACAGCAGCATGAATCACCTTGAAAGATCAAAAATGAGAGCATTCACCGGGACACCGAGATTGAGCGTCATTGATGTTCGTCAATCACATCGTTACCTCTACCTATTTAAAATATTGAATAACATTTAACAAATCATGATTTTATGTAAATATTACCTACACTTCTGAAAGTTTTAATATCAAGCAACTTGTTTTTCTTTTGTCAATATTTAATCCATAAGCTACCGATACCAGATGGCAGGTAAGGCCATTCACCTTTGCTACAAAATGTTTGCTCTTTCAACATATAACCCAAGGCTATGGTTTGCATGGTTAAACAGGAGAAACTGGGTAGTAGTGTATAAGAGATAATTATATAAACCTGAAAGTGGTTGAACGTAAAAGGTGAGTTAATCTTGCAATACAATCCTTGATTAAAAGCTTACATCTGAACTTTATGGATAAGGTTGACTTCTAGTAAATCTCAAACAGGTCAAATTACTTTGATATCCTGAAAAACATCCTGATCTTAACTTCAAACAGGTGTGATTAGATGACCATACCATCTCGGATATCGTTAATAGACTGTGACCATAATAGAAACCATTAAAGAACGACATATTTACTAGCAGCTTGACTCTTGACTTGACCTACATAGCAGGGTACTTTACTTGACACTGAAACAAGTATTGCTGCTATAACAGGATTCTACGAAGGATTGTTTGCTCTCAGTTATTCATGAAATGACATTGCAAATGGTATTTCCGCTTTTATCTTTTTTAAAGCTTCACCCGAGTAGCTGAAGACACTTGAAGGTTTCCTGCTATTCACTTTGCTGCATTGCATTTTCTAGTAAAAGGTGTCGCAGCTGAATGCACGAAAGCCTATAAAGTAGGATCACCAGGTTTGTACACTATGTTCATTCAAGATATATCCATTTGTTCATCGCACCAAGCTTATGCCAACAGTATTAACAATTTTGATACCAAGTATTACACAAGTTATCAGATTGTAATTAGCGGAAACTTCACGGTCGGTAAAATACTATATCTATAAACTCAACAAATCAAATGATCCATACAAATCAAACTGCTAAAAGCAAGTAGCAAAGCTACGAGTAGTTTAATTTCGTAACTTCGTGTTTTCGAAGGTACCAGTTCATATTAACATTAAGTATCTTCTAGCTTTGTGCAATCACCATATCCCTGAAACTTCGTTATTTTAATGCAAGGGGAAGCTCTAAATAAACGGCAAGTTTATATTAAAGGACAAGTGTAGCCAATTATACTTGTTTTTGTTACCTGTCAGATACAGAATTTAAAATTTGATATCATTTTTGTGTTTAAGAAATGACGCCAACAGCATATGGCTTAAAATATTTTGCTTGCAAGACTCATATGTTAACAGTGCATATTCATGTATTTATTGAATAGTACGCGAAGTTTATGCGGATCTATTTAAACAAGAGTCTTTTGGAAAATACAAAATGTTAAAATATTACAATTTGCCGCACTTTTAATATCTGTTTAAAGGCATTAGCCATGATTCACCTGGGTATGAAATATTTTGTGAAAACGTATTTGAATGAAGACCTTAATAGAATCCAAACAAACAAACAAAATCATATCACTTGCTCTAAAAAGACAATTTTCAGCAAAATTCATTCTTGGGCTTCTGTCAGCAGTGTTTCTATTTTTCTAATGTTTGAGATTCCAAATGTACTTCTGTTGATTTAAAAGTGAACATTATTCTTTAGGAAATTGAAATACACATAACAAATGATCTCTTCACTAAAATACAAAGAAGTTTAACTTTTAAGAATTTAGTAATTTATTTCTAGAAACACTATCACTAAATTTCTCATTCTCCGGAGAATAAGAAATTCAAAGTAAAAACAATTGTCTGGTCTACTATAAATGTTCAAGTTCAACCAGAATGATTATGGATATTAGTAGTAGTTGGAAGTACTTTCTAAAAATGCAATAAAATCAGTAGGTGTTGAGGAAAGTTGAACTTCAGTTTGGTAATCGTGGCTAATGCCTTTAAAACTGAAATTCAGACTAATATATAAAATATGCAAAATGATTTTTTTAAATAATCATATATACCAGAAGAGTTGAATCTGTCGAATTAAGTCGAGTATCTAATGTACGAACATCACAATTTGATTTCTTAATAATAGTAGTTTAGTTATCTGTGTAATAGGAATAACAGTCCCCTGATCTTACTGGCCGGGTTGTACAGTAACATTAGTTAAACGCTTCTGGAGAAAGCAGTGTACAACCAACTTGAAAAGTACCTTTCTGATAATAATCTTATCTATGACTTGCAATCTGGTTTCAGGGGATCTTATTCCACAGATACATGCCTTATACACCTCACAGATTATTTACGATCTCAAATGGCTACTGGTAAATATATCGGTATGGTGCTCTTAGATCTACAAAAGGCATTTGATACGGTCGATCATGTCATACTCTGTAACAAGTTGCAAGCCATGGGGGTCAGCAATGATTCAGTTTCATGGTTTAAATCATATCTTTCTAATAGACAACAGATTGTTAATGTTAACCAAACTGAATCAAAGCCTATGTACATCTCATGTGGTGTCCCACAGGGAAGCATATTAGGACCACTGTTATTCCTGTGCTATGTAAATGATATGTCATCGAGTGTTAACTGGAGCCTGCTACTTTACGCTGACGATAGTGCCCTTTATACATCTGGGAAAGATCCTGAAGTTATTTCAGCTACTTTAAGTAAAGAACTTGAATCCTGCAGGCAATGGTTGATTGATAATAAATTGTCTTTGCATCTTGGCAAAACTGAGTCCATTCTCTTTGGATCAAAAATTAGGTTAAGCAGAGTTGATAAGTTTGAAGTCAAATGCAATGATAATATTATCACCCCAACCGATTCTGTAAAGTATCTTGGAATCACTCTTGACAATGACGTGAGTAGCGAAAGTGTAGCAAAATCTGTTATTAAAAAGGTTTCCAATCGGCTTGCATTTTTATACAGACAAGGTCATTTTTTTAATGAAAGAAGTCGTACAATTCTTTGTAATGCACTCATCCAATGCCATTTCGACTATTGCTGTTCTTCATGGTTTTCCTCGCTTTCTGCGAAACACAAAAAGAAGCTGCAGGTTATGCAAAACAAGGTGGTTCGTTTCATCTTGAAACTTGGTCCAAGGGCCCACATTGGGTTTGATGAATTGAAGAAGGTTGGGATGCTGAAGGTAGAAGATAGAGTCAAGCAACTCAAGCTAAACCACATGTACAAAATTTACCATGAAATGGCACCTGGGTATATGACTTCTAATTTGTTCAAGCTATCCAATAGTCACAGGTACAATACAAGGGGAAGTGCAACAAATTTTCTTGTTCCAAAGATCAAAGGTCAGCAGTTCTTTTACTTTTACTGGTATTCAAGAATGGAATAAGTTACCAACTCACATAACATCTAAATCGTATGTGCAATTAAAAAAAGCAGTCAATATTTTATTTTTGTGTTATGTTTCATAAATACTTTTTATAATGTACTGTTTGTTTCTCATAAAGGACCCCAATGGAAATAAGCCCTTTTTAGGGCTTTCTTGGGCTATCCTTGGCATTTCTGTATTTTCATATCCTGATGTATTTTTAGGACCTGTTAAATATATATGTAACTCTTATTGTTTTATGTATTATTGTGTATGTTTAGTTGATATGCCAAATAAAACTGAACTGAACTGAACTTAATTCCGTTATGGTCTATAGAAGGCGGACTTAAATTTGAGAAGGACCTTGATTACTTTTACATCGTATTAAAAAAAATCAATTTTTACTTCCAAGCTTGTCTAGAGATTAACTACATTACTATTTCTTTTGCCAAAAGATTCATAATTTGTCTGTGAATTGGCATGTTAGTACATTAGTTCTTATTATACGTCCTTCTAGTTTGTCACTGTATTGTATTATATTTGGCATTTCGTTATGTTCGAATGTTTTGCCTCTATCTTTTTTCTCTATCAATAGAAATATGACCTTCTCTCAATACATTCCACAAACAAAATGAAAATTGCTACAACCTTATAAGTTTTGTTTTGTTTCCTAAATCTAATATTTTCAAAATAAGCTGAATATCGGGACTTTAACTTTAACCTACAACATAACGTTTAACGCAGAAAGAGTATTTGTAATCTTCAGATTGCAGTGAACTATTTATCAATCAGCATCACTTGGATATTCAGTTGGTTGATATGTAGGTCTATTTACTGACCTCTATTTCAGACACCTGTCTTGAATACACAAAGAGGGATGTAATAATTAATTACAGACTTCAGCCCTCGGGCAAGTCTACTTGTAATTGTTTAATATCTTATGGAATCAAACTGGAAATTAAAGATTGTAGATGCGTCTGAATACGGAAATTCACTAGTTGATTTCATGTTTCTCTAAATCACTCGGAAGTTATTGCATTATGAATAAAGACTCAATATCAAGTAACACTTTTGTGAATTATATCACTCATGCGAATTAAAGTGAGGGTTTTTTTCTGGTGAAAAGGAATTTATTGGTTTGCGATTATTTGCACATTGATGATAGTTTTGTAAAACCAAAACACGATCAACATCAGAACAAAAGCAAAATTGATAAAATGGGTGTATGAAAAGTAGAACGTTTACTAAATAGAAACAAAAACAAGTGATCAGACTTCGTGCTTTTATTTACACCTTATAATTAATGATAAGATACAAGTCATTATAGGATCTTTTCTTTACAACGATAATATACTGGTTCACTTTTGGGTTTGCGTTATCCAACAACTTATTAGCAATGTCTTATCTATTTGTTTCCGACTTACAGATGCTGCAAAAATAGGCCAGTTCAACTATTTATATTTATATTTATTTAAATTTTGCTTCCTGTAATTGATTGAATACCTTAATATAGTTAGATACCAAATAAATTGACCAAATGGTTTGATAATACCTTAAGGCATTTGACAGAAACGGAAATACATCGTGTTCTTTGTGTGCATTGGCAAAGTGTTTCATATAATGCCAGTGCAGAAAGCAGAATATTTGAAGCTTAAAGGGTTTTCTTATAAATATTTTGTATCATAACATTGTGTATCTATAGGAGGCAGAACACGTTTCGATGGAAAAGTAGAGGGCTAGTCACTCTTCTGTCATCGAAACCTTCATTTGTTTAATAGTTAGGTTCAGTGCTGAAGATTGCTTTCACCATTCCGTCATTGTGTACATATGTTACATACAAAAGGAGAAACGTGAGGCCATTTGATACATTTTACTGCCTTGATTAATTGAATTGGTTTTACACTTTATATCATTTAAATGCAAGTTGCAATGAAGAAACAATATTGGTGTTACTAACACATGTCTCATCAAAAAGAGTTAATTGAAGTATTCTAGTATAGAGTTTGCATCATAGACTTTTGGTATTATTCCATTATTTGATGATTAGAACATATTGGTTCAGAAATTTTAATTTGACAGATACGTAGTTGTATTGAAATACATGTACATCTATCTGTAGTAAGAATTTATCTATTTTGTCGTAATAACGATATTCATAAGTGTAAGTTTTGCATTTGTTTTCTAAATTGAGCGGAAAATCGCAACTTTCAAATTTTGGTTAATTACACATTTTGTTCTTATATTCTTAACCTTTGAATAATAATAGTATACAAATATTGACTGCTTTCAGGGGCATGGTTTAAATTATGTTCCCATGGTGATATCAAAACCATGAATATGCCTTAAGCGAAGCTGAGGGCATATTCATGGTCTTGAGATCACCGAGGACAGGAATCTGTATATGAGATATATAATATATAATATTTTTAAAATTTACGGCAATCGACGGTATTACTAGAATTGATAATTAGTCGCAAATTGAATTTAAATCAGCTGAATTACAATAGAGTATAGTCATTCTTTCTTCTATTTCCCAATAACGGGAGGTATTACATTACATTGAATATTAGAAAATACAGTAGTAGATAGATAATATATATATATAGAATTCAAGAAATGAATTTTTACATTATTATATGTTAATGTTACAGTACATTATGCATATATGATATTCAATAGGTATACAAACTTAAAAACAGCATTACTCAATGGAAATATCCAGGTAGTGGTATTTCCACACAGGATAAAATTTGAGTAAGGTGGGAATTAATATTTATCAAACGGCCAATGACATTGGTATCAATATAAGATGTCTGGCGTCAAGTAGCGGTGCATTCATATGGGAAGGTAGTTACGACGTAATTAAAGTAATCTTCATAATTGGGATATTATAATGTGTATTTTAAGTAGTGTCGGAAACTATCATGTTTGTCTCTTTCAATTATTATAGCACAGCAATGGTGCAAGAGCACCTGGTTTTATGCTAAATGTAAATTGTATTTCACTGATTAACACATATTTTATAAAAATTATTCAAAGTAAACTCCAAAATTAAGTTTATTGTAATTTGATTCTTCATTTTTTTCCGGATTTGGAAATTACAATTATCTACTATATTCACGTCTTGAAAAAATCACTTCGTCTTAGAAGTGACTTGAAAATTATAACTCGGATGCGGGGTACAAAGTCTAAGGTACAAAACGGCTGTTTCTTTGGAAAATATCGCTTTAAACACGATTCATAGCTGCACATAAAGAATACCGATGTATAATACGGAGACATGATAGCAATCAAAATGAAACCGTATAGCTAAAGCAAAAGTAAGATAACATTAAAATTTGAACAACCCTCTAACGACCTGCATTTTCACGTGAGACACACTAGAATCTTTCAATAAAATAAAAAGTCTAAAACACAAAGCTACTAGAACTCTTATCACAACAGGATATAGCACTCGTAAACCGACGCATTTCCCAAACGATGTAAGAGATTTAATCGGTATTTCGTGAAAAAAATAATTTTGGTAGCTTCAGGTATCTACAGACATGGTGAAGGTTAAACAGTAAACGAATATTCTTCATATTCTCATCAAATTATATAAAGCAATATGGTGTCTGTTACCCCTAAGGTAATACTATAAAATATCTGAAACGAAGGCAAACAACGCAATCAATACGTGCTTCGAGGATATTGTAATCACAAAGCTTTAATGACGAGTAAACGTTTATTTTTACACCATACATGATGAGCTTTAAGTGATTTGGTAAAGTGCAAAACATTCTGCGCTTCCTTTTACAAATGTTGTTTTAGTTTTGCTTGTAAAGTCAAGGTGTTTTAAGAACTATAATAAAATAAAAAAACATACACTTGCCCAAAACTTGAATACTAGAATGTGACTAAAAATGCACTGAATGGTTTGGAAAATACAATTTGTTGCCCTATATAATTTATTTATTTGTAATTCAGATAAAAGTCAATCTAAATGGCATGTAACATGCATTTTTAAAAATATACATATATGTGTACAGGGTGTCCAAAAATTAACTGCACATTTTTCATATATAGTATCACCTGATAGCCAGAAAATAAACGTGTTAAACATACTTTAGTATAACGTTTGTTTCATTTCAATCGGTTAACAAGAACAGAAGTTGTGTTTTGTCAAATATTTGGATGTAAACTTTTCTGGTGGAATTTCACGAATAAAAGGTTATCCATGTTTAATCCATTTAGAAACACTCCTGCAAAAATGAGCAAAAATCATGAAATTAGACCAAACAAAGATTCATCCGAATATTTGAAAAAAACTTTTGTTGTATACTACCAATTGAAATGAAACAAACGATATCGTAAAGTTCAATTCATGGACTATAAAATTCAATGTTTACATACTTTCTTAATGTCCGTAAAATATAAGAAAATTACACGCAAAGATTGTAAGGTTTTTTCTGGGACACCCTGGTTTTTTGTAAATGTGGACTTGGGCTACTTTTTTACACTTTAAGTTCTATGCTGCATATGTTATAGAAGTCTGAAATGTAACACTTTATGAACATCTAACACTCGGTTTCTGTGATGAATAAGTCTAGCTCCTTTGATACAGGAAAAAAGTTTTAAAAAAACCGTTGCGTTTAAACACCAAAGTCAGATGTCTAAAGAGTTGAAAATTAACAGAATTGACTTAAAATATTAAACATAAGAAAAACGAATTTGAATTGAAACAGATCATAATATAATGACAGCTTTATTGCTGTTTAGATTACTGGAATTTTTAAAAAGCTATGGGCAAAGACATTATTTCAACAAAAATTAATTTTAAATGTAAAAATAACTTACAAGCAACTCAAACTCTTTTAATAAAGTGTATGATCAGACATTGCAACTTTCCATTATCACATAATGGTTAAGTTAACCAAGGTCGACGTTAGAAAGCTGAAATAGTATTTTAATGAAGCATATAAAGCACTCTTTCATGAAACTTAAGACAGCTGTCATTGGCATTGACCTGGTCAAATCTTTAAAAGCTTGCACTTTATATCTACCGCCTGACCATATTACAGGTGAAAGCAACACAAAATAGCACTTAAAATTCCATATTTACATACCCTATCCACTCGTCCAATTCAACTATTTTCCGACTGACAAACCTTTATTTTTTAAATACTCCAACTTTCAATAGTTTGACAGATCACCCTACTCTATGATTAAGCATTATAAAAGTATTTTAACATCATTTTTGGCACACTGGTATGCAATAATCCATCGCTACAGTGATATACACTCAGAAAATACATAGTTGAATTGGACGAGTGAATAGGGTATTCTGTTACAGTATTATCTAATAAAACCAACGTTTTATGTTGCCGCACATCAAGTAATGTCTTATTGAATTTCATTTAAACATACTCAGCTGGACGTCAAATGACCTTGAAAAGTTTGCACTATTTACATTTTACACACAAAAAAAATAAGTTGACTGTCAAGAAACAAATGTCCAAATATGACTTTCCTGCCATGAAAGGTACAATAGTATTCAAAACATGAAAATATGATCTCCAAATTAAAGTAGTGAGCATAAAAGCAGAATTGCAAAAATGAAATGAACACAATATTGATCAGCGTAATGGTCTCTACTTATAAGTTAAACAAAATGCATATTTTGGATGGCTTGTTAATAAAATACATATCGGAATCCCTAACTTTACAATCAATCTTATGAAGCGGTTCTTTATGATTCGAATTTACTTTATGTCTGTTACTTTAAATTACTTGTATTGCTGCCTATACCCATTTTCGATTAAAATTATACTTTTAAAGTTTCCTATTTAAAGCAACACATTCTCACCATTTTGTTAATCCTCCTAAGGTTTTTTAAAAGATATTTGAACAAACTCTTGGTCAAAATGAGAACATCTTTAATTAATACCATGAAATAATTGGCCATACTTATTAAATACAATTCATCACAACATAACTAGAATTGTTGAAACTTACTTGACAGTTTCGTGTGTCATGGTCAACTGACATCTTCAGAATGATTGTCTGTTGTTCTTTCTAGCTTCATGAGAACCACTAAAGTGATCACTCAAGCTGAGAAGAAGGGAAAAAAACAATCATTCTGATACCTGAATATGAAAGTCTAAACATTTTCTGGTTTTGTTATGATGAATTTTATTTAATTTGTGATATCAAACCTGGTCAAATCTGATGAACCTATTGAAGGATATTGACCACGTTTGTTTAATAGCCATGTCTTATTAAGTGCAGTTGTACTCACAGAGAGTCAGTATCACATGGAGTGTTTCAAGCGTAATTGCAGAAATACGAGTCACTTGACACTACGTGAAATGAAATGAAATATATGATTCGATAAAAAGATAATGAATGTTGTTTCAGTTCAAATGTAATTTTGTAGAAATTACGGAATATTGTAAATGAGGTATATACATATGAGTACTGTTGATGCGGGAGTTTGAATAAAGTACCTTGCTAGACAGTTCTTTTTTCAAAATTATACTAATAAACTCATTATCATATGTCTCTCGGGTGAGCGAATGTCTTTGGACGCCAAGGCTAATAAACTCATTATCATATCAGGGATTGTGTGATAACAAACTACCTCTTAAACGGTATACAACAACAAAATTGTGTTAATCGATTTACACAACATTAGATTCAAAAGCGTTTGTTTTATTGAATTACAGAAAATTTATTCCTTTTCTTTTTCGTCCATGAACATACCTAGTTGAGCTATGATCTGTGGTGTTGCGTCATTTCTCAAGAGAGTCTGGAGCATTGATATTGTGTCTGCATATACACACAATAAATCAAATGCAATAGCAGATTAGGGGTATATTGTACCCTTCTACTACATAACAAAATGACGCTTTATCAAACATACCGATGATGAATCTGTTGAGCATACAGCAACCAAAAATATACACACTTCCCTTTTTAATAATTCTTAGTACGTGTCATCATCGTTCTTGCATAAAATGTCATCATTTTGTCTATCCATCTTTAAATGTTTTTTAAAACCATGTTGATTAAATATTGATGCATTCTATCTATGAATTACCCTTGCCACAGCGAAATATTCGGACTACGCGAGGCAGGTTATAATACGTTACATTTATACTATTTTGTAAATGGAAAGTAGTGGAAAAGAAAGGAAGAAAAAAACTGGTAACTGTTGTTTAGTATTATAGCTCGTAAAGGTGTGCAGCATATTTAGAAGCGTAAACCACCGTTCTATGTTTGACTCCTTATTCATTAAACATTTCTACTTTAAGTTTTTAGTCTATATTGGCTTCCACACTTCCGTCTTGAATTACTATAATATTCTTGTTCATGTATCTATATATATTTCTGTTTTTCAGTTATAATATTATATATTTCAAATTCTATCATAGTAAAAGTAAATATTGCGATTAATGCAAGTGTAAATCGAAGTCTTGTACTTAACTTTCTCATGGGTCGTTAGGCATTCGACGTCTATTTGACGTCGAATCGATGACGTATTCAACCTTATCTGCACCTATGTAAGTGATCTTTGCATATTATGGCCTGTTATTATTAGCAATGTGGACCTTCATCGAGGGTGGTGATTCTCCAACTTCTTTTCTACGACGCAAGGTTACACATGAGTGCTTGGTTTTCAGGAGAAAAGTGAATACAAACGAAGGCTTGAAAGTTTAAGACTAAAGTAAATTGCGGTTGCTGTATGGTCTTATTCTTTTCTGTCAAACAACAGTATGTCGAATACTACCCTTTATCTGAAAACCAGAACTTTTAATTTTCGCCATTACGTTAATGTTTTTTGACCTTGACAATGGACGTGAAATCACTAGTAAAGTTTTATGTATAAACTAGAGACTCAATTCCATATGTACGCCAAAAATTGTAATATTCTAATATGTGTAAGTAGGTTAAAACTTGCAGTGAAAATGACGTTCAGCCGAGCGAGACTGTAGCCTTAAACTTAATCCCTCGTTTAATTTAAAATCAGTTCAAGTGTCAATAATGTTTAGCCTAATTAATTTCTTTACCAGTCTCTCTTTACCAGAAAGTGACATAAACTGGTTTCTTTGGGTTCCGCTCCAGATTGACAAAAGCAAATGAGATGAAACAAAATATATTAGTTTGGTCTTTTTCTTTAATATGGTGAAATATAATATTGAAAACACGTATTTTTCAATTGTACGAGTTTTAGAGACAAGCTGTATATGTTCATAAGTAGATTTTGTTCAGGGAAGGAGTGCAGGGCCACAAAACTTTCCTTTCTGACAATTAAGTGACTATTTTTGTCACACTTAACCAGTGTGCCCAAGGGGGGGGGGGTGCATACAAATTAAAGGTAACTGACCAAAAGCGTTTAGGTAATTTATTTTACATCACTTGTAGTCATTTTGACAAACCAATGGAGTACCATTTAAGGTAAGGTAGGGCAAACCCGAAGGCCCCGTAAATTGAAGGACAATTTGACAAATTTCTGCATGTTCTAAAGTCTAAACTTACGGATCAGAATTGTTATTTTCTTTATTTTTTAGCAAAAATCCGGATGAAAATTGGATACTGAGAACTTTTATGGAATAATGTTGATTTCAGGCTATATGGCCACCATTAGCGTCGCTGAAACTTGATCAGTACCGAGTATATAAACCATCGCAGCCCGAATCAACTCCACTTTTTGAACCGTTGGGGATCAATCTCGGGCCTTCCGTACTGAAAGTGAGCGCCTTACCGTTTCAGCTAATTGAAGTGCATGTTCTTCTATTAATTGTTACTCTGGTTACAGAGTAAAATTTATATGAGCGCATAAACTATTTATGGTTTAATCGTACTATTTACAACCTACATTCGACATTAAGCATGTACCAAAATACTCGCGAAATTCATTATAAAAAGGTGTTATTTATAAAACTAAACCGTGTTATCAGAGAACACACGTCTGCTAATAACATACTCAAAAATATTGTTTTAAATTCGGTCACTATCGTATTGCTCTAGATTTCTGTGTGCTTAGCAATAATGTAGTCTGCCTACAAAAACAATTCCAGTTTAGCTATCGTATATTATCAAAATATTGTAAGGAGTTGAGTTTACTAAAGGTCATTCAACTTTTTAAACATTCATATCGAAATGTTGATGCAACCATAATGTGAGACTTCTACTGAACTTAGCTTCATTAACTATGTGTACTATTTTGTGTTTTGAGACTTCTTGTTGAAGTCAAAACTATAATTCTGATGTGCTTAAAGTCGGGTAGCAAGAAAATATTTATACCAAAACGAACAATATGCTGTGGGTTTTTTAATGATTACTTTCTCTTTGACAGTAAAGTGCATAATACATTCAATAATTATTGATGTTCTAACATTTTTAACAGCCAATTTATTCTTGGATATGAATTACTTTCCATCCAAACGATATTGAATAAATGAACGTTTTGGCAATTTCACTATCACATTGAATGCGTTTTTTTTTCTATATACTACATATTATGTTGCATTTAAAATACAAGTAGCAGATATTTGTTTTTGTTTGAAACATTAACTCAAATTACATATCAAGTGAAATTGTGTTTAAATCTGGAATATTTGGCTTTGACTCAGACAATACTCACTTAAGTTGACCAGTAAGGCCAAAAAAGGTATTGATTGCTATTTGGAAAATAGCCTTTTACCAGATCAAAGTTCTATACTTGCCGCCAGACAACAAGGTGCAGGTGAAGTTTTACAGTCTTACACAATGTCATATTTTATATATCATATTTCACCTAGATACCGACACTTCGGACCACATGATAGCAGACTATGTCGCAGTCAATATACAACCTGAAACATACGCACCGGAAAAAGTTGAGTGACCGACTTGGGGAAAGGGTATGTCTTTTACTTAGAATCACACTCAAGTGTTGTTTAAAAACACTCTGAGGCTCATCAAAGGGAAACCATGAAAGCTTTAAAGCTTATAAAAAGCAAATGGGAATTATCGACGTCTGCTTCCGAATGTTTCTCCTTTAGGGAAATGTATCCTTACATTTTTGAACGGACAAGTTTCCAGTGATTGACCGACAAGCCTTCAACCCAGACATGTAGATAGGATATTAGTGGAAGTTGCCCATGGATTAGCATATATTATTTTCGAAGGATGTCGTCTTTGCAGTGAATCTGACCTCAGTAACTTATTTATGCTTTTCCTTGCAATTTGACAAAGTGATGAAATTACAAGAGACGTTTTTGCAGCGTTATTTAGCAATCTGTAGATCAGAGAGAAACAGAACGTCAAGTGCATTCAAACTCTTTTTCAGATCCATAACAAGCAAACTGGAAATATAAGAAGCCTTATTTTGATCAATTTAATATATGTTACAAAGAGTTAGTGCCATAGAAATACAAGCATGTCTTTATTACATGGAAACGCTTATAAGGCTTGTTCATGTCAAATATATATTAATGATAATGTTTCAAATAAAAGGTCATGTAGTGATTGCATATTTGAAGGCGGTTCCTTTTCTAACAATTTCTTTACTTTTTTTTTTGATGTGAAGTTTATATAAACACCTTTCTGCTAGTCACGTTAATTCAAGATAAACATTATTCAACCATAACAAGGTTACACAGCCGTCCTGTGGCATGAATCTTCGCATCAAACGTCGTTTTGTTTTCTTGCATTCTTTCTAATATTTAGCTAACCGGTGAGAAAGCTATGATAACAGACAATTGTAAAAACAAAGTGATAATATGCCTCAATTTAATTTTTGAAAGTTTGAAAATGACACCGTTGGTATTTGATAATACAGCTTCAGCATCAACGGTTTTAAACAACCAACTCATACATACTCAACATATTTGCTATCACACTTTATTAAAGGAGAGTGATTGGTTCAATTAATGTTGCAAAGTGTAACATAGATGATGCATTAATACGACCAACATATATTCCCATATACACAGCAAATAATAAGTGAGTCAAACTTGTGAAAGTGAGTCAATTTGTCTCTGTAGTGACTCACATTGGCTGAAGTGAGTCACTACAGAGACAAATTGACTCACTTTAACAAGTTTGACTCACTTATTATTTGCTGTGTATATTTGATTGTATTTTCTTTTTTAACAGCACATTCCTGTATCCTACAATATCTCTCATTAACACAATCAAACAAAATGTAAAGAAAGGATATATTGCGGACAAGCTGCTACAAGCAGCATTCACATGTTAGCGGAACGATACTTTTGTGTAACAGGCTAAACAGTCAATTATGTATTTGCCATTAGTTGTCTTAGAAATAGGTATTGACCTAATTTAAAATGTCATTAAATTCTAGTTGGTTCATGTTTTTACTTTTACATTTAAAATTATTTGTTGATAAAGACGTTGATCACAACCATTACTTCTTACTTACGTTATAATTTTTTATGAAAATACACAATTTCCATGGATACTGCTTCATATTTGCAATTTTGTATTATATGCGGGTGTTCGTGTTGTTGTGCAAGTCTAAAACCATACATCTTGTGGCCAGTGCACTTTACTGGGTTCCTTAATTGTTTATCACGATCAAATCTTTTGCTTATTTTTCAGCATTGCTTTAAAATCTTCTATGTTTTTTGATAGCTCAAACATTTTAGACTAAGAGGGGTAATGATTTTAACTTTAAGAAATTTAAACTTGACAACTACAAAGAACAACGTAAATGATAGTAGTGTAAAAGGTTCTTATCATCCAGGATTCGGTCTTCAGACTTCAGAATTACTACGGCCACGCTCTACCAATCGATCTAATACCGTATTTCAGAGGAGCACAAACGGTTGATTTTACATAAATACTCTTTTAGTTCTAAATCCCGTTAGTACCAGTCAAATTGCTTCATTTAATTATAAGCCACACCCACTAAATAAGAATAATTAATAGATTAACAATGAGGTGTTTTTGACGAAAAGTACTGTTAATAAAGGTTTGAAAAATAGAGCAGTCGAAACAACGAACTCATTAATTGGTTGTATAACAAAAGTTCATGACAATGTGGAAATAACTTCAAGAAATGTCAGAAATACTATGCTTTTCGGCGACAACGTTTTAAAAATCGTTTTAAAGAATTTTTAACGTGATGAATTTTCTTCTCAGTTCATTTGTGACCTTGAATACGTAATCACTTCATAAACACAATAACAAAAAGCACGCCATGCATATGCATTTGTTATTTACAGAAGGGTCGTTTGCGGTTGTTGCTTTGTCTGCATATACAACTACACAGCAGATATGTGTTAATAAGATATATAAATATTTGAAAGAAACAACGTTCTGCCACTTAAAATGGAATGCTTATTTAGAATTTTAACCACATATTAAGGAAAGATCACGAAATTCAATAATAAAGTTGCATTGACCTGAAATGAACTTCCTTATGTCCTTATTCAGAAAGCCTGTTGAGATATCTGTTCGTGCTTTAATTCAAGATTATGAACGCGGAGAAGAAACATTCAACTAAAAAAGTAATGTTAAGTATTCAATTTTTCGATATATTGACCTTCAAAAACACCAAACAAGCCTCAAATTAGTACTACTAGAGAAATGTATCTGCATGCTTCATAAATGTATTTGAACGCTTAAGTTGACGTAGATTAACGTTGTAGGATCCATAAAAACATGAAAGTTTGGACCAACCTTCCTGATTAAAATTAACGCAATCATTGTTGGTTGTTATATCTTAATGATTGATTTATTCCGACTTCTTATTTATTACGGATTGCGCTCTTGAGCATTGATAATATACATAATCATATCGAAATGGAAGCCCGATCAACCTTCATTAGATGCAAATTCTACAAAGAAAGAAAGTGATCAACAGTAACTTAGCGCGGCATGTCCAGTATCTCCTTAATTAAAAGAAATAGTGTTTACATTTAATTGATATTTATATGGTTTCATTTTTTAAGATTTGCGACGACGTTTATCGATTTGTTTACTATAAGATTTATGTAAATGCCAAAAGCAAATGCAATTAACTAGCAGTTCAATATCTGCATTTTCCATTGGTATAAATCACTGTAAATGTTTGTAATAGAATAATATCAAAGTGAAAGGCAATATGTCATGTCCACTGATTTTTTTAATTTTATATGTGACATATCAGATAAATAGCCACGGCTATATCTCATTGTTAACTTCATACGAACAAATAAATATCGCTCTGTCGAAGAAGCGCAATCACCTTCTCTGTTTAATAATAAACATTCCAACTATCCCCTAGACCAAAAAGGCTCAGAAATGATTTTGTATCGGTAAAATGAATCCTATTACTTCCCTAACTAAATTTTATATTTTTAAGGTTCCGTTCACTTGTACATTATGAAATTCATGCTTGTTAATTGTAATTGATATCTAAACCCATTTCAATCATTTTCTTAACTTAATTTCATGACAAAATTGAAAAGCACTCTCCTTGAATATATCTAAACCGATTAAAGTTGAAATTCATATGTTACTTAAAACCGGAAAAGAAATTTACAAGCAAATTGCAATTTCTGATCAAATTAAAGAAATATACATTTGTTGTTATAATTTTCCACAAGTCACT
>JXSR01S006415.1:20138-43099 GCA_000969725.1 Ophiothrix spiculata
TCATTTTCTTAACTTAATTTCATGACAAAATTGAAAAGCACTCTTCTTGAATATATCTAAACCGATTAAAGTTGAAATTCATATGTTACTTAAAACCGGGAAAGGAATTTACAAGCAAATTGCAATTTCTGATCAAATTAAAGAAATATACATTTGTTGTTTTAATTTTCCACAAGTCACTTAGTTATCGTACACAGACTGTTAGGATAGTCTTTATATTTTAAACAAGGAGTTCCTATTATTATATGATTCTGGTTGTTAACACATTTCGGGTTTTGTGTTATTATCACTACGATATGAGTACAAGGTTAACCATAATTGCTAGAAATACCATCATTGTTGCTATAATGCGATAGTTTGTAAACACTGTAAGCATTCTTATACCATTGTTACAATACTTCGTACGAACAGTGTCTAGTCCGTCTGGAAGAACCACAGGCAGCGGGCAAAGCGGGCAGCGAGGGCGTTGCTCGCTGCATTCTAGACAGACTAAACACTGTTCGTACAAAGTATTGTGACCATGTCTTTAATTGACGATAGGGTTTGTAAATCGATTTTACTTAGGCCTATGTCTTGCATATCAAATGTGTATTTATGCTTGACCTTAAAATTAAAAGACATCAGAAGAATTAAATATTACGATTTGAATCTTCTTTTGTGGTGCATAACCAGGTGGATTAAAATATTGTTTGGTTGTTCCCTCAAGATAGCTATTGTAACGTAACACTGACATTAACCGATTTGCTTGTCATCATCACGATAAAGTTTCTTGTCGTTCTCCCCGCTAAACATGTGACCTTGAATATTTTAACACTGCGAGGCTTGTGATATAAGCAAAGCACATCAATTCATGTAAATAAAGTAACAAAAAGTCACGTCGTGTATAATTATGCAGTTGTCTTCTAAAAGTGTTTTGTCGTTGAAAGACATTTATGGATTTATCTGCTTTACAAACTTACTACCCAGGTATATGTTTGTGGACATCAGTTATTTTGCACGGTAATAAAAGTGATATAATAAAGATCAGATTGATTTATGTACTGGCAAATGGTTTTAAATCACATTAAATGTTTGTAATAAAAATTATATACAAGTGAAGGTCATCGTGTTACGTCCATTCCAATGTATATGAATCACGTCAAATGTTTGTAACTTATCTAATGAAAAGTCAAGGCCATATATCAATGTCCACTCTTAAGAGAGATCACTACTCGAATGGAAAGCAACATCACACTGTCAAAGAAGCGCATTCACTTTTCCTCTTCAATGCTTACTAAAAGTAAAAGCACAAATAAGTGAGTATTATTGTATAAAAGTGATCTGTATGTCAATCAAATGTTATCTAAAATTATTGAATTAGTATGAAACATACGCCGGTGTGAAAGTTACCTTAGTCCCCCTCAAATGGTAGTCCGCCTTCAATAGACCATAACAGAATTAAACGTGAAACTAATGCTGTGTGAGACTTGTTGGCCTATACTTTACTGTACAACCCGAACAATAAGAACTTACATTCCTTCTACACCGGAATAGTAATAATAAAAACAAAATCACCATTTATGATCAAATTCAAGAAAACGAACTCTTTTGTCTTGTTCTTGTTTCAGAAAACATTAATTGTCCTCCGTATTTTACCACTAGAACATCATTCTAACCAAAATATTTCTCAATGTTTCCACGTAAAGTTTGTTTCCAGGTAGATGAACAAGTTAAATATCAGCAAGTACTCAAGTATATCTTGGGTGAATGAATGTTGTTATGAATGGTATCTTGTCCTGATAAAAAATGTGAGTTTAACAAATGTAGTTCTAAGTTAAGATTAAAATATATATATACACAATTTTACAAAGAAGTACTCTTAATAGCTTCATCATAAATGATGTAATCCAAATATCAAATGACCTTTTAATATACGTATGTACTTTCATTTTCCTATCATGAACTAGTTGTACGATTTTTAAAGCAGACACATCTGTAAGTCTAATACTAGTTGTATCAAGATTGCTTAAACACCTTTTTGCTATTCACATTATTTCAAAATAAACATTCTCTAGCCACCGCAAGGTTACACAGGATCCGATGGCACAATCCGTATATCCACCTTCATCTTGTTTTCATATATCGTCGGACTATCCCTGCTAAGGTTATCAAACCTAGGTAAGTGACCCAACCTAAAATCATAGGCAACTTACGTGACTCAACTCTCAAAATCGTGTCAGTATGTAATATTAAGCCTGAAAAAATAGAATATCTCATTAATCAAGACAAGGCCAGTGATTGGATAAAGAAACAATGTGTTTTTAGTCCTTTCCTTCATTTATTTTTTTCAAAGATTTTGAAATATATTTTTCCTTTATCTTATCTGTTTATTATTTCTGAAAAAAATGTCTTGATCATTATCAAAATATTTTTGACCATCAACAATTTGCATATCCTTTTTAAGATTTAAAAATAGAAACACTGCTTTCACATCATGAAGACTTCCTTTTTTTCCAATATTCCCCAATTTCAAGAAAATCTACTGGTAGTTTTATTACAATAATCATGTTCTACTTTTAACGTCAAATTCATATAAAGGCTTTAACAGCAAAATACAAGAATTGTAAACACGACAGGGTAATGCTGACAACTTGTCGCTAAGATAGCAATTCACCATCTATTTTGAAGCAGTTATCCTGTTTCAAAGAGGAATAGAAACACTCTATGGGACATTCAAGCAACCATGAGCACAAGGAGAAAGATCACCTCCTGCATAGAGAAATGCCAACTTACTTACTTAAGGGTTGATGACCTCCATCTGCTCATGAAAATATGAATCCTAATTTTTTTTTTAATCATGAAAAGATAAATAGTTTCCACTGGATTTGCGGGGACTCGAACCATGGATTATGGCAGGGGTTAGTCATGCATTACGAGGCTAGAGATCTACCGCTAGGCTATCAAGGCAGCGTTGAGATCGTGAAATAAAATCTAAAACATAAACATTAGAATGCCGTATTTTTCTTTTTTTTTACATAAAAATTTCAATTTCTGCCTCATTGGGATGCTCCATTTGTAAGTAAATTATGCGAATGCGTATATCAGACATAATGTAGATACTAAAAACAGACAATTCACAGCTCAAACAGAGCGAACTCAGAGTCGTAATTCACGTCAGGTTTTTCGGGCAAAACAACGCGGGTTTGTTACATTATCATTCAAAATCAACACAACATATTCATATAATATTATTTGTAATTCAATAAAAGAAAACTGTCGAATCGTTCGAACTTCATAAAATCATGAGGTTTCGGCGAAATAGGCGTCAATTTTTCGAAGTAGTCTATTGACGTAATTTTGACCTTGATAATGGACGTGAAATCACTAGTAAAGTTGCATGTATAACTAGAGACGCTATTCCATATGTACGCCAACAATTGTGATATTCTAATATGTGTAAGTAGGTGATAAAAACATGCAGTAAAGATGACATTCAGCCAAACGGCACCCATTTAGGGACTGTGGCCTTAAGCCTTCCACCCCTAGGATATAGGCCATCCACAAGGTGCTTTATAGAGTCTTGTGTCTTTGGCTGTTCTCTCCAAGAATTTTAATTTTTAAATCATATCCATCTGAGATACAAGTTGAGGATTTTAAAAACGCTATAGAAACTTACACCACCGTCACGGAACGAAATATTGAAAGATAATTATCTCTCAATTTTAACTATTTATTAGGGTTTTTTCTATTTAAACTTGATTATGCAAATGCATTCGTTATGATGAAAGAAGGGTCGTTTGCGGTCGTTGCATTGTCGTTTATGTAAAATTATACAGCATATGTAACACGTGAATCAAAAGAAATAGTGCATGGATAAAAACTGATCTTGACCTTGATAAAAGCACCAAATTATAAATTTCTTTGTATGTAGTACAGCAGATTTCATAAGCTTTCAAATGCAGAAAAAATGATAGAAATCGGATGAAAGATAAAACAGATATAACTAATTTTGTAAATGACCACTTTAACTGACTTGATAAATGCTTCTCTCAGAAATGGCATCTTTCCTAGAGCACTCTGTGATGCCGCTGTTACGCCTATACTGAAGAAATCATCTCTCAACAAACATGATATGAAGAACTACCGCCCAGTTTCGAACATTCGGTTTCTTGGCAAAGTCATTGAGAGTGTTGTTTCAAGTCAAATTAAGTCGCATATTGATGCATATAGTCTGGCTGAGCCCCTCCAGTGAGCTTACAGAGCCCATCATGGAACAGAATCGGCACTTTTGTATGTGCAGAACTCCATCTTACAAGCTATCGATCATCAAAAGGCTGTTTTCTTGATTTTATTGGACTTATCTGCAGCGTTTGATACGCTAGACCACAACATAATGTTTCATCGTTTACAATAAGACTTTGGCATCACCGGTACTGCGTTGCAATGGTTTCAATCCTATTTTACCCAAAGGAAGAATCATGTGCACATCGATGGAGCTGACTCGGTCACTGTTCAACTCGTTTGCGGAGTCCCGCAGGGCTCTGTGATTGGCCCGCAGTCATTCACCATGTATGTTCAACCTGTGTGCAATATCCTTCGTGAGCATAATGTTGACTTTCACATGTACGCGGATGATCTACAGATCATGTTATCATGCGATCCAATGATCCCGAGTGATGCAGAATGTACTATATTCAAGCTATCAAAGTGTGTAAAAGATGTTGAATCATGGATGCTAGCTAACAAACTGAAATTGAATCAGAATAAAACTGAGTTCCTCATTGCCGCTTCACGTCGTCATCATCAGAGACTTTAAACATTTATTTGCTACTTGAACATTCTGTTATCTACCCATCAAAGAGTGTGCGGAACTTAGGTGTCATTTTCGACAAGTTAATGACAATGGATGACCATGTTACTGCCATATGTAAGACAGTTAATTACCATCTACGAAATCTCGGTCGTATCAGGAAATATATTGACAATGACACTTGCCATTCTGCAGTCAGAGCTTTAATAACATCACGGCTAGACTACTGCAATTCCCTTCTGAATGGCGTCTCTGTTAAAACATCGAATCATCTCCAGCTTCTACAGAATAAAGCTGCACGCCTGATCTATATGAAGCCTTAGCGCGCACACACATCTCCTTTTCTGTCGGATCTTCACTGGCTCCGCATCTCACAACGTATTCAATTCAAGACTCTCGTTCTAACTTACAACACGCTGCATAATGAAGCTCCGCAATATTTGTCGGACTATACTGCACATTCGCTCTCATCATTACAATGTTCGTGTATCACGCCGCACTACTTTTACCATTCCAAAGACTCATAAATCTGCTGGTGATCGTTCATTCGCTGTTACAGCACCAAGATTATGGAACTCTTTGCCACATCAGATCACTGTAGCCAACACCACAGAACACTTTAAAAAACTGTTGAAGTATCACTTATTCACTTGAATTGCATTGCATGTACTCTGTAGGATGCTCATATTTTGTTTCTTTGCATTTTGTTTGTTTTCATGTTTGCGCTTTGCATCCCTTGGAAAAGGCCCTTTATAAATGCTTGTTTATTATTTATTATAGTGTTTTTATCAAGGTCAAAAGCAAGTTTAATCTGTGAACAATGTTTTTTGATTCACGTGGTATAATAAGAAAGCCAGTCATCTTAGACCATGATATCTTTTTCAGAATTTACTCTTTAATTCTAATTTTTTTATCAAATAAACTAGAATAAATTTTATACATAGAAATCTTGAAAAAGGCCACTGTATCCTTTCGTCCAATTCAAATAGCCCATCTGACTTTCTGAATATACACTGATTTAATCGTTGCGTTAATTTATACCAGCTTGCAGATCTGGTCAAAAGTACTTTAGCAATACCTCGGCAATAGAATATGATTGTTTCAAAAAGTTTCAGAGTACAAATTTATATGAATTTTTAAAGGTTTGTCAAACGGCAAATAATTGAATTGGACGAGTTGATACGTTTTATATAAGTTTTGAATTGAATTGGCAGAAAAAACTGATGGTCATCTATTTAGGTAAATGAAACATTAAACTGAGAAGCTTCCAATCACGTTTATTATTAAAATGAACAAGTCGTCAATATCCCGATTCTTCTTGTCTTATTGCATTCTCAACCGATGCCAATAGAAGTAATATATCACGTTAATTATATTGCATGCTTTTACAATAATGTGCGATTACTTATCATCATTTATGATTCAATCTTGTAGTGTCGGAATAGTTTAAGCATTTCATATTTTCTTTAATATCATCATCACCTTAAAATATTAATAGTATTAACAGGTTATATTTTTGCACATACCATGTAAATGGTATCACTGTTTTAAGTGGTTTATTTCGCAGTCGTTATGAATTCTAATCATCTTTCAATGTCATTCACACTCATAGCAAAGGGTGCTTCATCAGTTTTATGAATAATCATATCAGGAACTTTTCTTTGCCGCGATATGATCTCTGTTAAGGTTACTCCGTGCGAGTGAGAAACATCGTCAGATTGATATGCGCATGTTTTATTACCGATACAAAAAGTTACTGTGGGAAATGCTAATATTTAAAAGAATAATTTGTCATATCACGCTCATAATAGAATCCGTAAGGTAAGTGAAAGAAAATCACACAAAGTAGGAAAATCAACGCTTTGCAGGTCATGGTCATTGTTTGAAGGAATTAAATTAGATAATTTTTCCATGTTTAGATAATGAGATGCAATAATACGTAAGTACCGGATTAAAATCATTTTTAGATAAAAAGAATAAAGTTAATATAAAATGATGTTACTTTAGAATAACACATTAATGTGTGTTTTATAATATGATTGCCCTGATTTAATACAGCTTAACCGTCAATGTATGTTATATAAAAATAAATTAATATAGTGATGACCTAATTAAAGTGGTAAAGTCTATAAAAATACAGTTTTTTAATAATCATGAAAAAATCGGGATCGACAAAGGGAAATCATTGTAAAAAGACCTAATTTACGTTGTAACTTCCAATACTTAGTACACATGCACAATTATGCACAGATTGGTTGGACACTGCCTGGAAATGGGTTTTTTATATGCATCATTGCTGAAGTTACTTTATTGATAAAAATAATAAACAGATTTGTACGTAGCGAAATATTATGTTAAATCTGGTCAACTGGACTTATTTTCAACGCAACCTGGATGATTGACAACATTCATAATGTAGATAGATTTGTACGTAAATCTATAAAAAAAAATAAAGAATTACTTCTATGTTTTGGCTTAAATAAAAAAAAAATTCTTCTGTTGAACGTTTGTTACGCTTTTATCATACGTATGTCTATTAAATTTCCCGGGTATCCTTTGATTATTGTCAGTCGAATCCATTGATTATGAGAAGGTTGCTAACACCTGTCTGGGAATTATAAAATATCGTATTTCAATACTGTTTTCACACCTCTTTACACTCCAATCAATGTTTTCTTTTATTCTGTTGTTATTTATGATCCTCATTATTTATATTTAGAATTTTTCGAGCTCTCTTTCTCTCACTCTGATCTTTGCCTTGATAAAGACAGGTCATATCTTGTCGAAATATTGGCTTTTTGTTTTCTACAGTCACAAGTTATATCTTTTTTCCTTTCGCTGCATGTGGAGACATTCATGTTTTGCTTTTACTTAAAGATAAGGCAATGCTTATTCATCTTCAATCATACAATACTCTGATATCAATTGGGTCATCTGTAAGGCTAATGACATCTGCAACACTTTAATACCGGTATATCAATAAACACAAATCTCAATAAGCTGAATATATAAATCACATAAACAAATATATGTTTCAAACATAATACAGAATATTTTCTATTTACTATATACATAATTCAAAATTTGTAAAAGAATATAATCGGTAATTATAAATGACAAATAATAGTAATGATGAGAAGAAACTGGCGAAACCAAGTCCGAAGATTTGAATTCTTTACAAAAGTCGGCTCACAAAATATACAAAGAAATTTGCAAACACATCAATTGTTTGAAAATGATATCTTAAATAAGTATCATTCATGTGTTAAGTGTATTAAAGTACTTTAGGGATGGCTTCAAAACTCAACCGGCGGTTGTCTTCCGGTTCTGTGTGGTTCTGGTCGGTTGGCTATTGTTTATTCCGATTGAACCGCCCAGAACCGGTAGGCAATCCCCGGTTGAGTTTTGAAGCGTCCGCGTAATTAATCAACATAAATTTTGATAACAAGATTTGAATAATTGATAGATTTTTTACCGTTTGAAATACATGCACATTTGTTTTCTATATCCAGCCTCTTCATATTCATATTCTTAAAAAGAATTATTTATCATTGCTATGATTATTATTGCTACACTTTGCATTTTACCGTTTGGTGATAAAAGTACATTTTTATTTGATGGACGGTAAGTTACCGAAATTTATTTTTATATCGTATATTTTTGGAGTGCATGTTGTGATATTTGTTATTAATTAAAACTCAAAACACAAAATTTATTTATGCAGACAGCACTCTGTGGTCATAAAAATAACGTAATAAACAATCGGTTTGACGTAAGATCGTTTCTACTCAATTTTAATGTTTTTAATGAAATGAAAGTGAAGGTCATCGTATTTGTGTCCATTCCAAGTTATTTTTGAATAACATGAGATGTCTGTATAAAATGACGTAAAGTCAAGGGTTTTTTTAAACTCAATTCTCATTCTCTAAAGATATTGCTGATATAAGAAGGCAATAACATTGAAAGAGGATAGATAAATGTTCCTAAAATAGCGTCAATTATACTATGAGAAAGAAAAAGAGAGAGAGAGAGAGAGAAGGCTTTTTGTAATATTGGTAGTATTTTTCGAAAGACTTGCTGAGACATTTGTTTGTCATTAAGAACTCCAAAATTAAAGTTAATTATGTGGACAGTTTGACAGTAGTAGTGACGAAATATTGTTTTGAATCACGAATCAAATGAAACTGAACATCGTTGTTTTGTGTCCATATCTGGTTATTTTCGAATTAGTTACAAAAAGTGACGTAAGTGAAGGTTATATAAGTCAGTGTCAACTCCCTAAAGAGATCACATTAATGAGAAAAAAGCATAGGGAGATAATAGATAATAAATGTTAAAAACAGAGAAGAGAGAGCGATAGAGAGAGAGAAGTGCATTTTTATTTGCACAAGCGTAGTGTCTTCTCTGATCATGATAGTTTGCTTGAATAAAATAACATGATGGTAATACATGTATTTCATATGCACCTTAAACTTGCCTAAAATATACAAATAATTCAGGATTTAAAAGCATATTGATATCCACATATCGCTCTTCTAGGTATGCGAGGTGTAAATTCGAGTCTGTACAAGTACGTTTCAATATTTTCATTAACATATTTTTAAACAATATGGAAAAATCATGCCAAGGTCGGTTTCTTAGAAGAAAAAACACGAAGAAGTCGAAAGCAAACTATCATTTCAATGCTACATATGAAAGCTGCCAGTAACAGTTGCTTAGACAGATATTAAACTGATTTGATGTACATGTATAATTACATCCTTTCAAAATTTATTTGTATGTAATGTATACGTATTTCATCAAGCATACCGTAATGTCCTAAATCAAGGGACTGTAGGATAATAATAATGAAGTCTTCATTCGAAATATATGTCACACCCCTCCGACTTTTGTTGAATGATAAAGACGAATTTTGACAAATAAAACACTACTGGTGTACTGTAGGACTTATTCTGTGATGTCGCTTTCGCTTAAAAGCGATCTTGTGCAATAATGTCACTTGTGATGTCAATGTTCATTAGGTTGTCAATTTAATCTTTATAACATATTAGTCTTATAGATATGTAAAAAAGGAAAAATGACCAGAATCCGATTTACGACTCGTTTGAGAAATACTGTCACATATACGGGATTTTCTATATTGTCGTCCTATTGGCATTGTTTATAGCAAACCCACTTTGTAACAGGAAATCATTGACTAGATGATGCTTATCGAATTTAACATCCTGAAATAGGTGGACAAACTAGGGCATCATTGACTATCTTGTCTGGATGTAAACAAACAAGCGAGTGTGTAATATTGTTCCAAAAGTGATCCGTGTCAATCAAAGTTTATCTAGACATATCAAATTAGAAATCCATTTGCATTTGAAGAATAAAAGAAACAGAACTCTTCTTTTATCCCGTTTTTGTTTTGTTTTGGTTCAGTGCACGTCAATCGTTTAACTTAACTCATCACCAAGACATCATTTAATCAAGAATATTACCTCGATGTTGACAATTTGCATAAGTAGGTTGAAGGTACTTGAATGGATAGATAAGATCGCTGTTTGAAGTTAAAGCAGTAGTTGTTTTTATGTCGAAAAAATATTATCAATATCGTTTGACTATAAAAACATTTACCATAGTAATGTTTACTGTATGAGACTGACAGTATACTGAACATTTGATATCTTTTAGTAGGGATGTCAATTAGTGTAGAAAAATCCGTGCTGGGTTGAAATTTTTGTTCAAGTACCTTAACTTTAGACTCCTAAATGACGGGTTCAATAATGTTTAAAATAATTAAAAATGTACCTATTGAAAAAATTGAGTTTTTTTAAATATTGAGGGGGGTTCTTTTTAGTTTTCAATCATAAAACAAGTATATTATAGTTGATTGAATGTTCGTATGTTTTCGTAAATGAGCAGCTCCGTGTGAAAATGGACCAGAGGTTGCCATGCGAACTCAAATTAAGCCCTGTTCTGCGGTATAGCGCGTTGTACAAAAATGGAATTTTGCGAAGTGATTCACTCCCTTTTAGGCAAAATGTAAACTACTATTTTAAAGGAGATTGATCCATTGTTCCATTTAAGAAGGAAACTTTTTAAAAACCACCTCTTGTACTTCACAGCAGTCGTTTGAAACCCCAGACCACCGCTCCGGTCGGAGATCTCCCAATACTTTTGCAATTCTTGGATGACACAAAACGTGTCCGAAAAAGTTTCCTGCATAATTGCACCCGGTAGATATTCGCGATCAAAATGGTACATGTTTTAACTTCCAACAACGTATGAATCACTTCGCGAAATCGCGAAATGTCCTCCGAACCCCGGTCCAAACCCCATACTCCGACGTGTTTTATAAATCCCCGCCATCAATGGGGATAACCCTTGGAGCTGTATACCCGGCATCTCCCGGCACAAAGCTGGCTGGACATTGCAAAACACGACGACTCTTTCTTTCGTCTTTTTGGATGGTAAAAGTCAAAATAATTGTGAATTTGGTTCAATATCATACTGTTACTCACATGCACCACTCTTTCATGTCATTTATCCAGTAAAAATCATTCCAATATTGTAGATATAAACACTTTTTAAAGATTACGGGAGTAAGTATACTTAATGTAATTGCCATTGTTTCCCGTACCTATACTGGTTTAACCAGGAAAGTTGGGATTTCCTGGTTTAACGTAAGTGGCTGTGCTGAGTGTGTTTCTTCATCCTACTCCCGTTGTATATCTGTAACAGCTTGTCAAACGGGTCCATTTGTTGAAATTGTACAAATGACCTCAAATTTGGGCGGATATTTTCAATACGAAGTGAGACATGGGATTTTTTTGGACGCTTAGCTACTCTCAGGCACTTGTAGAAGCAAAATATACAAAAGAAATAAGTTTCTTAGTTTGTTTGTCATTTTTACACGCCAGTAAATTCCTTATATTTACATTTTCTCTAATTTAACCCTATTTGTACATGTCAGGTTCTTTTGCCATCCAAGAGGAAGTTAGCTGATATTGATTTCTTTAACCAGAGCAATCACCTCTTAACCACAATTGAAATTATCTATCGATCTCAACGCTATCAAGTAAACAAACATTAATGCTGACTATGCAGTGGGCAACCACGCTCAAGTGCTGACCATGCAGGGGGCAACCACGCTCAAGTGCTTGGTAAACAAAAAGGTGTTCCTCTCTTCGTAGGTAGAGAGGCAAAATTAGTTGACTAATGATGGCAAAGTGAACCCGACATGAACTCAAAAAGCGCCGATTTTTTCGGACAAAATCTTTAATATCTCCGGAACCGCTTGACCTACAAATGTGATCTTGGTGTCATTTTACTTTGGAAACGGAGTGCAATTCGAATATGTCATGAAAACAAATTGAATAGGAACTTAAATTTTCTCGTTGATATCCCTACTTTTAGTTGTCTACTCCGATCCTTCAATGCCATATTGTGAAAAGCAAACATAAGTTTAAACGGAGATGTTGAATTTTAATAGGTATTTTCTTAATATCTAAATAATATATTGTATTCCCCTTTTTGTAATTCCCTTTTACTTAACTTATGCGATACTTTGATATTCATCAGACATAATGGGTCTTTTCATCTCATGATCAGTCTAGTGATGATTTAGGGGTTTGTTTCAATGTACAAAAATGCATTTTTCACTAGTTATATCATAAGTTTCTTTGTAAGTATCTCTCATTGCATCTTTCATTCTCTTGGTCAAATTAAATGTCCTAGTTCTTTATACTTTGTATTTTTAGTTACAAGTATGTATGTATGTATGTATGTATATGTGTTTTTATACACCTAAATTTATATTATGCATGCTCTGTTTAAGTGATATAGTGATGTTGTGTAAAAAAAAAAAAAAAAAAGTTCCACCTATAGGGTTTTAACAGAAAAGAGAAACGAAATAATTTAGTATTTTACAGCCAATAGCTTGCCTTACGAAGACAATGGTGTATAAATAGGGCTATATTGCATAAAACACCCTGCTACTAAAAGATTGGCGCATTAACTATAATCACTTTTCTCAGAGCCCACAGCTAAAGTGCATTTCGTTTAATAGCAATAACCCCGTAATTTAGTCGGAAACCCAAATGAAATCACGAATCTTTTGTTCACCTGAAGACTTTTTATGTTGAAACATTTAAATACTAGGAGGTTTCCTCTTGAGATTGGATGCATTATCTTGATGTAATTTATAAGCAATCCAATTCGATAAATGGAATTGCCATTTGCAATCTTATGTTCATTATTTCGTATAAGCAACAGGGAGCAACCGATATTATCCGTTGTTTAAAGAATGATATAAAAAGCCACAAAACATACAAGTTTTGTTATATACATGTGTTTAACAATTCTCGTAAGAATCATTTGAGTTTACCTTGCATATCTCAACATTAAATGTATGTTGTTAGATCCAATGTATGCATAAGGCAATTGATGCAACATTTCAACTTGAACGCAAAACCGGGTGCATCAGGTATGGTGGTAGAATAATCCAACGAATTAAGAGTGACGATTTGAAACAACCCTTCCTATCTTTTAAGAAAAATTAAAGTCGACATTTTGAAAGTCATCTAAATACTATGAGCAACAACCTATAGAAAATACTAGAAGCAAAAATGAAGGAAATTTTGAAATTTGGAGATTTATATCCAAAATTTTAACATTTGAATAATTTTGCTCGAGAAGGAGTAATTGTGACGACATAATTATGTAAACTTTTGCAGATTGTATTTTTGAAAGAATTAAATTCAAAGTATTTTGACAAAAACAAGTGAACAATTCAAGGATCAACTCTTCTAACCATTTTCAAAATGTTGCATTATATGAGTATGTGTCTTTCGTGACATCACAAACTATCTTTCAGGATATATTTAAAAAATTTGCTTGAAGCTTTTTATTTATCGCTAAGCCTCCTGTCAGGTAAATAAAATTCCACGATCCAATTAAAGATTAAGACGTTAAGCATCAACCATTGACAACCTGAGAAGAACTGAGATTAGTGTACGACAGCGTGTATTCACGAGTATTTTGTTTTAGACAATCTTCTATATTAAAATTAAGATTAGCGTTACGTACTGGGAAAACCTGGATTATTCAGTGTCCATGTGCATCTATCTAACCTTTTACCAATGTGTAAAATTGGAACACCTCTCTACTAGAAGAAGCCTAGCGTTTGAAGTTTGACTAAAATAGTGTCCATATCAATGTCATCTCCCTCCCAGTGGATTGCCATGGCAGAAGTAAGAATTATCAGATCCACAAGCATCAAACACGTTTGGGAATATTTGATAATCTATTGATTTGTTAAAGCAGTTTGTTTTATCTAGTTGCTTATTTGATGGTTATGTTTTATTGCTTTCGTACCATTTATTTCATGTTCACTCTCTTCCGATTTTATATTTTACAAGGTTTTCAATTTATCCCGATTTACAAAAACCATGGATTCAAAGAACTGAAATGATTAATGCACTCAAAAATTCCGCGTCACAAATGCTTCAATCAAGAAATATGTCTCGAATGTTTGATAATTCTAACACATACCGAATGTTAAGATATATAGATTGCATGTCTGACAAAGCAACGTTCGCCCTGAAGCAAGTAATCAGCTCCTTATACAGCTCAGTATCAAGTGCTGAGGAATAAATCAACTCAGAACCAAAATTTTCTTTTAGTATACGCTGACGTATAATTTATTGTCTCGATAATTTCGTCATTTCTATGAACACACTTGAAATCGTTTAACAAAAGATGATGCAGCACAAATCACCTTGACTTGCCAATGATTAACAGTATTTCTTTGATCTTCAAAACAATATTGTGATGTCTTACTTTAATATCGTAAAGAGGCAAAACGTAGAATGCTTGGACCAGCGTAGATATCCCCAATCGTGTTACAAAGTAAGAAGCTCACACATATAGTTTAGAGCAAATGAAATGAGTAATATCAGTGAAGGTATGTTTAGAATGTTTAAATTTCCCTTTTTACTTATTAACTTCTCAAATTGCACATGTGATACCTTGATTTCCTTCCATAATTCTTTACATTCCAGGTCACGTCACTCTGGGGATGTCCCTAGTTTTAAAATTATTTTTTTCTTGGTTATATTCTAGTTGCGTTTTCTATTATAATATCCAAAACAATATCCGGTTTATGAACACGAATATCATCCTTCGAGGCTAAGTAATGCGTTGTTTGTTACTTTAAGTAGAGGAAACTAAATTAGGTCAAGCAAAAGCGGCTGATATGTGTTTACATGAAATGGTTATAAGGTAACATATTTAAGTTCTTGAGATACTTTATTTAATATCCGATATAACATTTCTTCAAAAGTCTTAAAAAATCTTCAAAAATTATAGACCATATTATTCGAAACAACATTATTAACCCGACTTTTGTAATGATGACCCTAGGTGTTTTTATAAATCATCTTCAACAGGCCTTTCAGGTCCCCACTACACCCGTAATTGGCTATTTCTTACCTGGAAAAATACTGTAAATTTAAATTGAAGTTGAAAGTGACAGCGAAATGATGTTTTTTTTTAAATGTCCTTTTCCTCATTGTTTGAGACGATTTCGTTCATCCACAAAGAAATGATCAAATTTGTTCTTCTATTTTTGTAGATTCAGTGTGATTGTTTGTACTTCTATAAATTTAGAAATATCCATTTCAGCAAAATAAATTCACAAAATTTACAAGTATTTTGACATGATTAATTTAACTACATATTTTTTTTCTTGAGATGCTGCGTCGCATGAGTATATAACATTCGTGACATTGTAAACATCTCCCATATAGATATAGATGTTTCTATTTTTTTCACTCGAATTGCTCGATGCACTTCGTAGAATTGAGATTACTGCATGACAATTCGTATTCATAGGTATTTTGTTTCAGGCAATCTTCTAAATTAGATATTCAGTCGCAGGGTGCTCTTTATACTTTAATAAAGATTAGAGCTGGGAAACCCCAGATTAACAGGTACCGGTTTGTATCTTTCTCTTCTAACAACGTAACCGGATGTTGGTAATTTGCGTAAGTTTTTAACCAAATGTTCTGAACGGTGTCATGGTTATATAGTTTGGTAAGATAAGACAATTTTTGAGTGGAAATGAATACTTTTGCTGCCTTTCTATGATGACAAGTTGACAACTCTAATCATTTGGAATAAAAACTTTTATTAATGCTCTTTTCTTTAAAATTGTAAAAAATTAATCAATCTGAATATTTATATCATAATGTGTCCTCAGTCACAACAAACAATATGAAAAATGTTATCAATGGGATGGGTTATTACGAAATCTTGTTTGCGTAAGACGACAAAGTATAGCTCTGAGCATCCAATCGAAATTTGTTGTGCTCATCTTTAAAACAAATCGGGGACAACGCGAAAGATGGGGTCAAATTCCAATTGAAGGGGAGTGGTGATGGTATATGGTATTCAATCGAAACAACCCTATTCTATGAGGGTCAATTATTGAAAATTACAAGGAGTAGGTTGCTCTTAGTTTTCAATGTTTCGCAAACGCATGGGTTTCAAATCTTGAAGAAACAGTTGATGAATTCTTCGTAAGAAATCTCAAAATGTGAATTTTGGAACCGATATTTACCAATCAGTCCTTTTAATCCTTGTTTATCTGAAGGGGAATTTACAACAAGTTCCTTTGTTCGGCTAAAAACTGTCAATTGCATTGTAAAAGAGGCAGCAAAGAGTTATTTGTGAAAATTGTGTTTCATATTCTATGCCAGTAGAAATTTCCCGCGATACAGTGTATAAATAGCTTAAACATATGGCCAGTATTCCAGAAAGTTTAGCCTAACCATGGGTTTAATAATTTCTCGTCAACAGCACAGCTCATTGAACTGTTTCGTTTGGTGCGTATAATTCATGGACAGTTGGTCATGCTAGTTATAGTATTTCAAGAATATTTGGTTTTGCATTTGAACTTCTCAAAAATTACGTTTTCCTTATTCTTTACATTCCACTTCCTATCTTTCTAGGAATGCCCCTGGTTGAACTTTTATTTGACTAGATTATTCATATTAAAAGAAAAAGTATACTTCAGGTCCCAGATACGATACACGTATATACCAGCAATGGTCAATTCTACAATGTCAATTCTTCTTTTGTTCCAGTATTGCAAAATGCTAAAAATGTTTATATGTATAAAATGTATAAAATTCAACAACTGATGTTTAAATTTTTAAAAAAGTTGTTTATTTTCTGAACAAGCTGTTTAATTTTTAAACTAGGTTGAACGATGATCTATTGATACAATTATGGTTGTTCAATTTTTTTTCTAACAGTGTGTATGTATGGATTTTACACTATCAGTCCACAATTCTGCTATTCTGAAACTCAAAAACAGTCTTGTTGAAAGCCAATATTTATACTAACTATTAAATTGAAAGACAAAATATAACGCTAATCTTACCAACAAATCAAAGTTAGATCAATTTAGAGAGAAGAGGGATTTTAAACTCATACACAAAAAGTATGATATATACAAAACAATAAATGAACTACATTGGAAATAAATGTGTTTTCAGGCCCTTTTTAAAAGCAGAAGATGTGGTTGCAGTGCGGATGGGTATTGGTAAGTTGTTCCAAAGCTGTGGACAAGCCAGCGAAAAACTTTTGTTTGTGACAGATTGGAGTTTGTTTCTTGCGTAACCCGGTACAGAGAGACGTGTGAGGTCACCTGCAGAACGAAGCCCTTTTCTAGATGGCATGTAGAATTGAAAACAAGAAGCAAGATATGTAGGTGCAGATCCATTTAGACATTTGAACACGTAACTTAAAAGTTTGAAATATACTCGTTCTTTAACAGGAAGCCAATGAAGTCTGTTGAGGTATGGTGTTGCATGATCGCGTTTGGAAGCACAGAAAATGATTTTGGCAGCCCAACTCCTGGTGAGTCTTACTTTCTATATATAATAATGTGACATGTTTGAGACATTTTCCGTAATAAACACGAATCAGGTTTATGAACATTGATTTCATACTTTGTTGCGGTTTGTTTAGTAGTATATTGCATTTTGTTGTAAACTGAGGAAGCAAAATTAAGTTAAGCACAGACGGCGAATTTGTTTTGACAAGTATAAGCTTCATAAAATAGTTTGTTGAAATTACGTGAAAACTGAAAAACAACAACTAACGTCTCAGGAAGTATTATAATGTATAATTTGATTTCTGCATAAGCTATCGTATTTACAGCTCAGTCGTTGTTTAATATCCGTTTCACAATGAACATTAATTGACATTATTTCCACTTTACAATATATATCTTATTAAATTTAGTATGAGCATTGTTTTAAATTCCTTTTTTTCAAACTATAATCTTTTTCAGTTCCATAAAACTCTTGTAGCATTATGTTCTGTTCACGGGTAATAATACATCATACTCAGTTTGTTTGACAGATACATCATACTTGTGCACCTCTTCCGGAACAATATACCGTGCATTAAAAGTAAAGCAGAAGCTGACTGCGAAATGATCATACATTAAAAATGATGTCCTTTTCATCAATGCCGAAGGAAACGTTCTTTCATGTACGTGTACAAAGGAATGATCGATCGTAAACGTTTTTTAATGTAAATGCGATTGTTTTTTCTGTGCAAGTTTAGAATTTGTTTTTCAAACTTTCTGAGATATTGCTACCAAAATGTTTCTCGTATGTTTCTCATAACCACTGCGAAACTTTACAGGTGAAACATGTTCCTTTTCATATATATAGTTATAAGTAAAAACATGTGTAATTATAGTAATCTTAAAATTATCTAAGCAGTCAAGTAATAGCAACTGTAAAATAAAAAATTGCTCATAAAACTAAATAGCTAATCTGATTTAAACAAAATTTAAAAAAATCTTAGCGAGTGATCTTTCATATGACAGTGAAAAGAAAACGTTTTATAAAATCGGATTATGTAATTTTAACCTAACCATTACTTTATGGTGTTTCCTTTACTAGAATAGTGCGAAAACCCGTCGTATTTTCCCAGATCGTGCACCAATATGCTTATTAGTTAACATTACGTAATTTCGTTTAAGTCCGTCTATTTCATAAAACATCTTAATTGTAAAGGATCTGTGTTTTTTTAATATAATTGTTCCTACCAACAGTGAAGTCGGTAGACTTAATTTTGCGCAACAGGTGAATGGTAACATAGTATAAAATACATGCAAAGGTTATTATTTCGTAAAATTTTTTTTTGGTTTTTTTTGCAGATTCATAATATTCATATACTCTTCCATACACCTGAAAAGTGTTATTTAAACAAATGAACTTAAGTATGAAAAAATCAACATCTTAAAAGAACCATCAACAGAAAGATAAATATAGCTTTCTGGTATTTGAATGCGTTTATCTTAATTTCATCTTTTCCTCAATGACAATCTTTGACGGGTCTATGATGACTTGTTGATATCGAATAAACTTAAGGTAATCAAAGGATCAAGTTAAAACTAATGACAAGGACCTGGCAGATACGTAATAAAGTGAAAATGACCAGGGGTCGATTTTATGGCTGGCTTGAGCTGGACGGTCACAATTATTGTTACAATAAATGGTCAATTTTAGATAGTAGATTATTGTTGCATGCTACCAGGATCACCGTGTATTATGTCATGTAGATAACATTCAAGGTAAACAAAGGAACAAGGAAACGATCATATACATATTAACATTTTCCATGCATAGCATTTGTAACTAAATTATTTATTTGAGGTTTTACGTCTACAAACGTTTCTCTGGTCTCAAAAGCCAAAGTGAAGAAATGTCGTACCTTTGAAATTTCGACAAGAAAACAAAGGATTATTGTTACCATGCATTGCCGTAAGTTAGATCAAATAAAACTAAATAAAAAAAAATATTTCACATTGAAATATATCATTGATCCAGCAATTACGTCAGCCATATATTAATCGAATGTTATACAACTATCCTCGCAAGGTATGTCTCTTTGGCAATGAGGTAACGTGCTTGAACGCAAACGTGTCGTTAATGTTGTACTCTGTAGCAAATAAAGGCCATTTCTGTAAAACATATTAAAGTGCCCCAGACACGGTAATGAACCCTAGTGTCTGCCAACTCATCCTATAAAGAGTTATTGTTAAGAAGATAATGGAGCGATATACCGACAAACTCATCCTTTACGGGTCCATTTTGTTTTCACGTAAATATTAAAAAACACAAAGGCGATGTTTCTAGAGTGGATTAACAATGCAAGTAACAAAGGAAAAAAATTATATATCTGTATCTTTACGTTTTAATTTCATTCACGATCGAAACTGAACTTTTTACTAACCAGCCATATTAATGTTGTTTTTTGAATAACTAATAGTATTCTTGTGTTTTCGTTTCATGGCTTGTGCTAGAAGACAACTTTTAGCTCAATCAGACTGAAAAGGCTATCTTTAGTGTGCGAAAGGTCCCGAATCCGGGTCCTGAAGATGCTTCAGTTGTGAGTGCTCCTTTCGACAAATAACTAATTTTGCTAATTGTCTTATGAAAACCCGTACGACAATTGAGGTGCTAATCTTATTTTTGATCTTAAACAAATGTTGAAAGATTGATCTTTAGAGCTCCTAGAAATGATGCTGCGAGTGGAATGGAGCTCACTTGCCATGAATTAGTCATTGCAAGCTGCAAGTAATTACAATTAAGCAGACATGACACATTCTAACTATTTATTTGTTAATGGTATCTGCTCTTTAAGTTTATAAATTGTGATACTAGATTATTTAACGTGTAAATTATATTTGACTCAAGACTGCAACAGATTTCTTACTAATTCATATTATTATTTAAAACTTTTTCGGGGCATACTTTACGTCGTTCTTGTTTAATAATCGTTTATAATCGGCTAACAAAATAGTGGCCAAACAATTTAATCATTGTAATACTCGAACCTGTGGTTATACAGATTTGCTGTTTGTTGCCGGGAGTATCAGGCGTAACTAAGTGAGCGCGTTTTTTGACTTTCTCATAATGGCACTGTATACCTGTGAGTATAATTCACAATTTTGCTAAAATTGGGACAGGCCAAAGTCTGGCAAGGTGTTTGAATCCATGAGTGTCTCTGATTATTTACTGACTAATCATAATGGTAAATTACCCCATGGATATCTGACCATTTTGAAGACATGTCATCGACACTTTCTTCTCTAGGGCGACTGACTCGATGGTGTATGGAAATAGAATATAAATGTATATTCAAATACTTTTGATACTTTAAAATACAAAAACAGAACTACTTTTTCAAATTTAATACCTGTATACCTACTTTAATACATTTGTGTAATATTTAAAACCCGTATAACTACTTTAATATATTGACTGTTTATGAGGGCAATAGTAAAGACTACTGCCTGAAGGGATCTTGAGACTATATACTATTTCCCGAGACCAAAGGTCGAGGCAAATAGTATAATATAAATATATAATATAAATAGTATAATAAAAGATCATGAAACCTTGAGACTATATACTATTTCCCGAGACCGATGGTTGAGGAAAATAGTATAATAATCGCAAGATCACTGAGGGAAAATAGTTTTTACTATTCCCAGAATTGAAGAGCAGTTAATATTTGTTTTATACACCAATTTTGTTTTGACATTATAGTATACAAAAATATATTAGTTTTACGACAACATAGTTATCTCTCAACTAAATTTGGCAATGCCATATGTCATCTCCATATGGCTATATTGGCTTGGTTAAACAATATAAATAAATATGAATAAAACACTAAATGTAACTCTTTTTAAAAATGTAATCTTCATTGTAGAGTCACCGACCTTGAAAAAAAAAGTGAAATTTATTTATTTGTTGAGGTGTAAGTAAAGCAGTACAACTGCAGAGAATTGCAAGAATTGAAGTAAAACAATATTTGTATTTGTAAGTTAGCTCTATCATTCAACATTTGGTATGTGAAAGTCAGGGAAAACATTTCTACTAAGCAAGATATTTCCCTAGGGTAGTGTGTGCTAAGAAGCCGCGGATTGCAGAATGATCACAGCAAACATAATCCCAGTCTTAATGTGAAAGGAAAATATTGTCTGTGACACTAAGGGAATTATATGACACTTAGTGTACAGCAAACACACATTTCTCAATACAAGTCTTACATTACTTCTCGGGAGACATGTACTCTGGATTACTTTGAATTAATGTCTAGAGAACTCGATGTGTATGACACCGCTTAAAATACTTTTACTTTGCTAATAAACATCGATATTACAAATTGACAAATACAAAGTTATAAAGTGGTGAAAGGGAATATTTTGATTTTAGCCCAGTGGATGTTAGAATTAAATTTAACAAAATGAATAAATTCGACAATTAACAGATTCAAAAACATTTATAAAAATATTGGCAAATCGATTCACTCAAATTGTCATGCAGTGATATGCCAAGTACCTTTTGACGTTGCAAATTGCAAGAAATATGGCCATTTATCACATTATCTGTACTGCCTTGTCTCCTGCGGGATCTCGTGATATCTCAAATTGAAGAAATATAATAACCTTAAATCTCTCAGTACAGATCAGATCATGAAATACGAGCTTTAAGTTTGCCTTTAAAAATTGATGCGTCGGTAAATAAGTATCAAAAGAAAAAAGATAGTCATGATGTTTCTATTTCCCCTTCATCTAGTATTCTCTTTACCTCACACAAAAAGCAAAATATCATTATTATCTGATTATTTGTGTTAGGTTACTTTCATTGTTACAGCATTATGACTAATGGCCAGTCAAACATTAGCATACGTTATTTGAAGCATGCATTTTTGGAGCGATTTGGAGGCTTTTCGATTCATTTCAACTACATGGCTAAAGCAAGCAACGTACGCATCATGAAAGGATCAGCTGTAGCTTTTGCAATCGTTGCATAAAAAGCCTGCGCCGTCTCATTTCGTACAACAAAGTGTGACATCGTGAAACAGCATAGGACTTGTCACTCATACACTGAAAACGATAATTAGTCAAAAAAATGTCTTATTTGACTAATTAAAATTAGTCAAGCAGAGTGATTTTTTCATAATTCATGAACAAATGCTGTAAATATCTTTGAAATGATGAAAAACAATTTTTGATGTTTAAAAAGTAGTTTCCATCTCTAATTATTCAATTTGTAATCAGTTAAATATTAGTTAATTGATAAATGAT
>JXSR01S006417.1:7905-18444 GCA_000969725.1 Ophiothrix spiculata
TGATATGATTTTGATTATTTGTTTTGATTCTATTAAGGTCTTGCTTTGATTCAAATAAGGCTTCACAAGTTTTCATCCGGGGGGCACTCAAGTTTCTAGACATAAATTACTAAATTCTTAAGATTAAGTATATTTAATCTTCCTGAAGAATAATGTTCACTTTTAAATCAACAGGCGTACATTTGGAATCTTGAACTTAAGGAAAATAGAAACACTGCTGACAAAACCCCAAGAAATGAATTTGGCTGAAAATGGTCTTTTTAGAGCATTTGATATGATTTTGATTATTTATTTTGATTCTATTAAGGTCTTGCTTTGATTCAAATAAGGCTTCACAAGTTTTCATCCGGGGGGCACTCAAGTTTGAAAGTGGTAGGTATGTCAGTTGCGAAGCGCCAAAATGGGGGTCAAGTGAACTGATTTTCTGTAAAAAATTGACCTTTGGGGTCTAGTGAACTGAAATTTTGTCCAAAAATAGCCACCTGAAAATGGATATCTTGTGAGCAGCCTGGCGGCTGAAAAAGGGAATCTTGACCGCCGGACATATATGTCCAGCTCATATATGTGTGTGCCCCCAAGGTTTTCATACCCAAGTGGAATATGGCTAATGCCTTTAAATAGATAGTGTGCTTAATCCCTCCGGTTTGATGCAGGCCCGTAAGCTGATCAAGACACGACCTTCAATTTGTATGTTTTTCAAACATTTTATTTCTAAAAAATTTGGTTGGGTGTGCATAAATAGAATTAAAATCTACCAATAGAAGGGATCTTGTGGAGACTATTATAGAGTACAAGTACTCTTAAAAGTATCAGTTCATCCTGAATTTTACCATGTTCTTTGTTTTGTTTTGTAGATCAACCAAAGGAGGCCGCATCACATGATGACATTGGCAACAAGTTATCTCAGGACAAAGTAACTTCTAGCAAATCAGCAGTATCAACTGAACCTGGCAACACACCCAAAGCTGACAATGCTCCAACATCTAGCAACGCACAAATGTGTGGCAACAAGTCTAATAAATCAATAAATGTGGCAACACTTTCAATGCCATCCTCATTGTCAGCATCCAGTAGTTCCAGTTTTAGTGCTTTGGAAACAGGAACATCTGATTCTCTTCTGAATAAATCCAACAAACCAGCAACTGTTACATCGGAAGTAAGTTCAAAATATTACTTAGCTTATGTTCACAACTATTTTGAACATAACTGGAATATAGTTAGGGTATAAAAACTTGCATGGGTTATGAGAACAAATTTGCACTTTTAGTGGTATCAAAATGTCACATTTTATTTGGGAAATTTAGAGTCCAAAAGGTGATAACATCTATAGATAAGAGATTAACAAACCAAAAATTCCACAAATTACAAACGCTGTTTGCTCAAACCCTTCAACAACAACAATATTTATAATAAATTTAGTGCCGGTATCGGCCGAAGGCGCTCATGGCGCTGGTCGTTATTATTACGCTGTTATCAGGAAATCATCACAACCATTTCGCTGAAAACTAGATTTTGACTTGACGCTAAACCTTATGAACACTTAGATTGTAATTTTCCCCACAAGCTTCCCAATACGCTCAATTTAGTCAACAGAGCAATAAGATTAAATGTCTTGCCCAAGAGCGTATACCCTTGGCCGTAGCGGGGCTTGAACTCATGGCCTACTGATATGGAGTCCTGGGCTGTTCCATTAGACCACACAAGCTTCCAATAGCCATCTCATACCGGGAGGATACCTAAGGGTTTTACTCTTTTGTACTTGCTTCTTGGACTGCCAATTGATTCTTGTGATAGACCTTTTCAAAACACGACTTTCCGAGGATTTCCGAAGCTGATTTTACCCTTTCCGGCAATTGCCGACAGAAAAAGTGAGTCTCTAACACAATAACCAGAATGTAAAGTTCCCGTTCCCGTTAACTGGTTGCGTTCAAATTCGAACTTGCAATTAGGGTTAGCACTAACGAGTCACTTTTAGTGTGATGTGCTCCGAGTTGACTGGTAATTGTAAGCTTAATCAGACGATTTCAAATGGAAATGTCACTCTTTCTGTCAGTGAGCATACGGTACCCCGGCAAAAAGTTGTTCAGAATTAGTGCCTCTAACCATGTATGGGTCTGAATGTAATTATTTTTCACTTTTATTACACTGCAAATGCGAAAGAATTTTCGGAAAATTTTGTTTGCAAAAAATACATGTTAATGAGCTCGTACATGATTCGTTGATAAAACGGCCACATGATCGATGTTCCGAAGTTTTCCGAAAGGATTTTAAAAAGGTCTATAGGTTTCCACTGTTATCTATCTGTCATGCAGTTATTGTTTTGTTTGGTTAAAGCTGGGTGTCTTTGCTTGGGATGTCTATACTCATAAACTTTGAAGTATGTAGATAGCAGCCGATTATTGCACATAAACCAATATGACAATATGCAGAATTAAATTAGTCTGTATTTATCAAATCAATACCACATACCCAATCTTGCAGAATATTCAAATGAACTTATGTGCAATGTTTGTCCATGTGCATGGTAGCAACAAAATTAGCGCTAAATATTATCAAAATCATGAACAATTCATGTGCATAAAATGTTAATGCGTACTGCGTAGTGATTTGGTCTTTATCAGTTCTAATCAATCATTAGGCCATATTAAAAAAAACCTTTGTCTCAAAGCTCCCGCGCGCGTTAGTTTTAGCGTGCGCGTTACCTTCCCTAAAAATCCGAAAAACGATTTTTATTTCACCTTTTAATCTTTTTTTTCTAAAATCATGAAATACAACTCGCAACCCAAGCCGAAATGTTCGTATTTTCTTCCGTTTCCATTTAAGACAGGGAACCATATTCACAATTCTGTTGTTTTTTTTATTTCAATATCTTTACACATCGTATGATAAAGGAATCGTCAATATAACTTATAAATCAGTAAAAAAAAAAAAAAGGAAAAAATCGCATTCCGCATTAGGTTGTTGAGAGCTGGAGAGCTTTGAGACAAATGTATTTTTTAATATGGCCTTACCTGTCTCTTACACAATATAAAACCACCAGTTCTCAATAATGTAGTATTCAAGCTAAGGATATGCAACGGATCTTGTTACTTATTCTGATTGCTTGCTGCATACTTCATGGTATGATAAAGGTGTGTGGTTCATTTCTCTGAAATTAAAAGGTAAAAATAAAAATTGGAATTAGGTCTTGAAATGTATTCTAGAGGTCATTATATCGCAATCCCCCTCAAGTGTTTCACTGGAAAATGCCAATTAAAGGTGCATGGATCAGTTTCTGGAAAAAATCTTAAAAAAATGCAAACCTATACCAGGGACCTGTACATCATTGACAAACCGCGATGACAGACGACACTAGCGGTCCGGGGACCGCGATGTATTTTTATTTTATTTGATACTTTATTCTGTTCAGTTAGTTACCCATATAGTTAAATCATTTGTTGTATGGCTGTTCCAGCTGTTATTTAGTATTACTCTCAAAAGCCTGTTGCAACATCAATATGCAGCTTTCCTTGTTTACATGTTATTGTTCAGGTTTAGTAAATACAGTTTGATTATATATTTCTTATTGCTGAGAATGCCAGACTTTTTTCAGCTTATTGCATGCTTTCAGTGCCATGGAAATACTGGTTTGTAAAGAGTATTGAAAAGATGAATTTAGGGTTTTTAGGGGGCAAGGATTGGCCAATCTCTCGGAACATACACAAAATGATGAAGTCAGGGGTATATTTTAAAAGTAGAGATGATCTCCATAATTGTCATACTTTTTCAATAGTTTTAATGATGGAAATTCATCTTCTTCTGTTGCTAAAAGGTAACATTTCCATTAAACTTGGTTTTTTTTTGTGCTCATTTTCAGCTCTCTACATCAAAATCAGTTTTAGTTTTTTATATTTTCATGAATTAACGAAGAAAAAAATATTTTAAATATGTTTGTATTTTGATATTCATAGACTGGAGTAAGAAGCAAAGAACTTGAAGAATCCACTGCTGAAGAATCAGAGGCATCATCAAGCAAACTTGCCAGCGGTCAAGAAGAAATTGAACGCCCAGAGAGTCCTCTACCAGACGTCGACTATGGGCAGAATGATAAAGTGAGTTTGCCAGGGCTGGAGTATTGCTCTTGAGGGGATGGTGATATATATTACTCTCAGTCTGCTAACCCTAACATTTTGGATGGGACCTAATGAATATTTGGTCCATTTGTTTTCTACTTAATACTCAACTTTTGCACTACCCCACTTTAGCACACCACATAGGGGGAGGGGGAGCGTGGCCGAGGGGTTAGAACATTTAACTCATTAAACAGAGGTTGTGGGTTCGAGCCCTGGTCAGCACTGCCGGTCGGACCATTTCCCCTTGTTTCTTTGGGCAAGAAACATTACTCTAATTGCTCTGTGGTCGGAAGTCACATTAAGCCGTTGCCAACCCTCAACCCGTTCTTTGAATTTGTTATACACAAATCTGTACATGCAAGTTTTTGAATTGACACACCTAAACATATAATGATTAGATCAACTGTAGCTAGATTTGCTCAATTGTGATGTTTGAAGTGGCAGATGATCGTTAAAGCAGGAGACACTCTTGGATCTTGTATAATTTTACAGTTTAATCTTGTTTACTTATCATTTAGGTTGAAGAAATTTCCGGACTTTTAGAGATCAACACCTATAGCCAATGCAGCAGAAATGACAATGGTCAACAGTGTGTAGAGTTTGCTATAGAGGTTATTCCACAGAAAGCCAGTGATCATATTATTGCGCAGGTAAATTATATGCTGCATAAATAAGTGTGTTGAAACCCCATGACATTTTTTCAAATAGTTTTAACTACCTTGAGAAAAAACTTTAAATAGTTCTTTTGAAAAAGGGCTTTTTTTTTATTTATTTCACTTTTATGCCTTGTGTGTCATATGAACCAAGTATTAGTATATTCTTGTATTGCATGAACAAACAGGGAGTAACTATTATAGTTAAATTTTATATTCCTGTCACTTCACGTGTCCATGATTCCATTCATTCTGAGAGGTTGTATGCATTATCTAGTCAACTTTTAAAAAAATGTGATTTAACGATACCAGGTGTATGGCCATAATAAAATAAAATCCGCTTTCTCACGAAAAAAAAAAGAAGAATCACAGCTGACGAATTATTCCCAATGATATAAATGACTGCAAGGTCACATTGATTTAAATCTCTATAATGGAGATTTAGTAATAGCAAGCAGGTATTTGAAACATCTAAGCCTATAACGTTAAAATATACCATTTAACATCAACTAAAAAGCTCATACAGGAATGCTCACATTGATTTTAGTTTTGGTAATTCATAACAAACAACAGTATTAATGTGACCTAAATGATCGAAACCATTAGGCCTATTTAATCAAACAAAGAGGCCGATGTGGTGTCCTCCAAAATGAACCCGAATCGATAGCATGACATCAAACCTTTTGACAATACTTTTCATTGAACCTGATTGAAAACCGTCCGTTTTCTATAGAAAATAACTCATATAATGCAGGCTAGACATTGTACTATTATTGAACAAAGTTGAGCATTATACAGCTTTTTTAGTTTTGTTCTGAACACATCCCCTCCAAATGCAATCTTTATGTGATAAAATATGTCCTTGTTTAAAGATCTATGTTGAATTTTCTATAATCGGACCGATTGTCTGTTTTGGAACATTTGCATTTTTTTCAAAAAGGAAAAAAAAAACTTGTTTAATCTGGGACTAAGTTAGTCCCAGACTAAACCATTTTTTTGGTTCTAAAAATAATTATAATGTTCTAAAACAGACAAGTGAATCAAATTATAAAAGTTTATATCTTTACACTAGTTTTTACTAGATTTCTCTACAAATGTATTATTTTACAATTTAAACTTCACATAGTCCGGAACTAACTTTAGTCCTGTTTTGTGCATGCCGACTATATGTGATGACTCACCTCGAAAAGGGGGACTTTGCGACAGAACACTTTTCGAGAAACTTACGAAAATAGGCAGCAAAAAATAAAGAAAATAATAAGAATTTCCAGCAGATTTTCTTTTGTAAAATTTGATCGCCTTGATCAATTTCAACAAGTAAGGTGACATATTAAAGCTTAGAAAATGTTGTAGTAGATGAAATGATAAAATCAAAATTGACATCATCTGCAAAGTCCCCCTTTCGGGGTGAGCCATCACATATGTTTTACTGCAATAGTGGCAATTCTTAGCAAATGATCATAGATTTGCATAATTGTAATGTTTGTGCTAGTCGATTTCTGATAGCTCTAGGTGTTCCATATGAGTCAAGTTTGATTTTATTTTTAAACTCCCTTTAAACCATGTGATTATGTTTTGTTTCAGATCAGTAATGATACTGTGTCAAAGCTGTTTAAATGTGTAGAAGTTTTCATTGCTGATGATGATACGTATAAATACAAAGTGAGTTCCTTATGCAGTGTTATAACGGTAAATTTTCAGACATAAAAAAGTCCCCTTTCTATAGGGCTGCTTCTCAAATGGCAGCTGACTGGTTCTGGTCGGTTACCAGTGATTTATATTATAAAGGCAAAAATGCAGTGATGCTAAAAAAGAAAGGTTTACCTTCATATTATAAACTGCATATTTTCTTTTTAGCTTGATAGCATATGTGAACATATTAAAAATTGAATTTTTGTCTTGTGAGTTTTAACTCTCACTTTGTAATATTGATTTGTCGATTTATAGAGAGTTGGCCTTAGCTATGGCCATAAGAGTCAAAGCTATGATGTCTTTACGGCCTTACCTTTGTTGAGGGTTAAAGCCTTAGCTATGGCCTCAATAATATGGGTTAAAGTCTTGGCTTTGGCTTTTAGTGTCAAAGTCTTAAACTTAGCATTGAGGTTTTGAAGTTTTGACCTTTAGAGTCATAGAGTCAAAACCTTGACCTTGGTCAGGTTGAAGCTTTCACCAAAGCCTTGGCATTGAAGGTCAAAACTTGGATTTGAGGGCCAAAGCCTTGGCCTTGGATGCCTTGCTCCTACACTAGTTCTAACAATTTTACAAGTTAAAGTGATACCTTTATTTTTAAGTGGTTTTCAAAATATATAATTTTGTAGCGAATTGAATTTAGTGCATGCAGTATTTACTTTTTTTAATCTTCAGTGGACAGATTGGACGACAAGCACAAATGAGGTGAGAGGTTTCCGATTGAAGCGCAATTTACATGGCAGTGGTGCCAATTTATGTAGTCGTGTTTTCTTCTACCCTTCTAATGATCAGGTATGTCTTGCTATATGTTGTGATCTGAGTAATCCCGCCCCCAGTGTGTGCACCTCTTCAGACAAGGCATAACACATGATCGTTCTAGAAAATTAAAATGACCCCTATTTCGCGCACTATCAAGGACAAAATCACAAATTTTACCCCCTATTTTGCATAACAACAAGGACAATTTTGCCTTTCAAAACACCCCTTTTTTTAATAAATCAAGGACAATTTTCCAGAAATACCCCTATTAGCGCAAAAGTAAGGACATGGTTTTTCGCTGCATTTTGTATTACTAATTAGCCAAACTGGTATTTCTGGACACAAATTATTGATTGCCATCATGCTGAAAGAGCACCATTAGACAAACCTAGACATTTTGGGAATGAGCTAAATCTGATGGAAAACAAGAAAAATCAGCCAGAAAACATTGAATTTTTAGAGGCACAGATCGTTGTGGGTTCTGTAATATACCCTAGTTTTTATTTCGCGGACGCTGTGCTCCAAAACATCCCTTTTATTTAATTTCGCGGAAATTTAGGTTTTGAAAACTACCCCTTTTCCACAAATTTTAGAATGATCATGTGTACATGTTGTCAATGGTGTGCACACACCAGGATCCCGCCACATGTCGAAACTTACATATTATTTATTTTGACTTGTTTGCACATTCTTATGTGACTCGGTGGAGACCTATGAAATAAATTGAATATATACAAAAACCATGCTGACCCAAGTCCATACTGCCATACCCGTACGAAAGGAAGCGATGATCAATGCCCAGTTTTGATTTTTGAATGGCAATTATAGTCATTATTAGGACAATATACGTTCTTTGGCCTCAGTAGGGAAGCATGGACTTGAGTCAGTTTAGTATATACCTATATTCAACTATTTATAGGATTTACCTTGTGATTGTAAAGTTGCCTTATATGGTACAACATATTGCCTGTTTTATATCTCACATCATAGGTCACATCAATATTAGGCCTAAAAAATAATTGTTTGATTGGTGTAACATAGGAAACAAAATAGGCTAGGTAGGTAGGATTTTTTTAAGTCTATGTTTCACATACAAGAACACAAAATATACGACACATATACAAAAACATCTTCACTTTTTATGTAATACATCTTTTATTTGTCATTTTGAATGTCCTGCTGTTGTTCTCTATTTTCTTTACAGTGCCTTATACCACTTGTCCAACCAGTAGTCCCCTTATTACCAATTGAGCTTGCCCGCATATTAGGAATACCTGGTGACTGCTCATCCATGAAACTGATTTACAATGCTATGATGATGTATGTGAAGAAGTATGACCTGAGGGATCCGGATGACCCCAACTACATCATCAATGACCATATATTTAGAAAGGTAGGTAGAATCCCTGGGGCACTTAGATATTTGTTGTGCGGGTCCTAAAACAAAGGTTTTTAAAAGACCAGGAATTGAACCCACAACAGCCCTGGGCTCATTGGTGCAAAGCGAGGGAATTGCCGCTGCGCTACCTGCTTCCCGTTAGGCCAAAAAAATAAATTGTTTTGTTGTCCTCCTCAACTTTTTTTGAGCAAGTGCGGGCGGGCGGATTTTTTATTTATTTATTTATTTTTTTCAAAGTTACACCAAATTATGGCCTCTATATAGATGCAAATGTCTACTATACTGAAAAATCTCTTTATACAAGTTTAAAAACAGTATTAAAATGTAAACAAAATGAAAACAACAACTTAACAAATATTTTCAAAAAAAAATTCTCAAAGAAAAAAACCCCTTTTGATTTTTTTGAAATCTGAAAAATAGGTGCGGTAAACTTTTTCCCAGTTTACAAAAATAGGGGCGGGCAGTGGAAGACAACCAAACAACTTTTTTTTGTTGGCCTAAGTCTACTCTACCCTCTCACCAGTGTTGAATGAATGAGGCACTTCATCATTGATTTATTAGGGTTATAAGGAACACCACCTGTAATTGAGAGAAGCAAAATTTGTTGGGCGGCAACATGAGTGGAAAGGCATGAATGAGGATTTAAATAAATGCAGGGGTGTGATTTGCCGAGATTTGTCTTGATTTCAAGACTTTTTGTAATATATCCCTGGATTTTTCATGAGTAAATCGCTAGAAAAACTGATCACACACAAACTGGAATAAATCATGATAAAGGAGTTTTAATCTGAAACTACCTCTGAAATGATGTTTCCTGCAATATTTAATGTGTACAAACCCTCTGGCTTGGACCCCGAACTTGAAGTTGCTCGGCTCGCGTTGTTCGCTTCGCTCAATTACATTCTTCCAATGTATTTTTAAAAACCTCAATCACAGCCCTGTAAATGGCTTATGAATTAGTAAGAAAAAAAGGGGTGAAATGGTCAAATATCTATGTTTGATATAAAATGCATACATGCAATATCCCTGTATCTACATGTATATCTCAAATTTTAAAGGCAGGGGTGTGAAATTTCCTCTTTTAAGCTGATTTCCTTTTTTTTTTAAATTTTATTCAAGGCCAAATTTTAGCTTTTTCTTTCATTTTTAGCCCATTTTTAGATTTTTTCAGTGTTTTTCCTCGTTTTTATACACCCCTGTAAAGGTCAATTATACCACCAGAAAGTGCAAATATTCATGAGTACATATTGTTATTTTACACTATAATAATCACCTGAATTTACATGTGCATCTAATGTATGAACAACCATCTGTATATTCAAAATTGAAGTAAGTTAAAGAGCAAATTTGAAATGAAATTGTACCTAACAGTCCAACAAGTCATTTGTCACTGTTGTAAACTTGTTACTGCAAAAATCTAGATAAGGTATTGATAGGATTTATTTACTATGTGTTAATGACATTCTTAGCTATAATTTTTGCCACTTTTCAAGTGACTACCTCGAATACAATAAAAGTTATGATACAACAGGTAGAACTTTTTGAATGACCCTTGTATTTCAAAAAACTGATATTAGGTAAAAAAAAAACAAGTTTGTTTCTGGTAACATGCTTGAAAAGATCTGAAAACCACAGTTATGTTTGGCACACCGAAACAGTCAAAATAAACAAACAATTAAAAGTCAAAAAAACATGTTCATAGAAGAGACAAGGAGAACTAAATTTAATTTTTGACTGAAAATGTGGTGTAAACCTTTTAACCATTGTTTTTCCACATAAAACTGCACTTGAAAGAATCATGCTAACCTTTCAAGTATTGGGATTCTCTGTTATTTCTATTACAATGCGATATGTGCTTTTTAATTTTTAATTTTTTACTTTTCAAAAATGCAATGCGATATGCTATTTTTCTTTTTTTCTTTTTTTT
>JXSR01S006417.1:21430-36095 GCA_000969725.1 Ophiothrix spiculata
GAAAATATTACGAAATATAAATGGTGAGTGTCGTAGAAACGTATTAACTTTATTTTGATGTAATATTTAGTTTATGTGGTATGCATATTATATAATTATCAAAAAATGAATAGCGCCGCCAATTATGAAATCTCAAAATACGGGCTTAAAATGCTGTATTTTGATCTAAAATGAACATTTTAAAGAAAATATGATAAATTAATTTATGCAATAAATCTGACAGTTTGAAAACCTAATCCCAGAACTGATTTTAACAGTTTCAGCCAGCTTTTAGAACCTGAGTTTTAGTAATAGTGTATTTTTGTCTAAAAAATAATACATGAACCCATCAAATAGTCTTGCAGTGTTTATACTCAGGGAATGCAAGAAATCTCAGGAAATAATTTAAACATTTAAAACATCAACTTGCCAATTTAAAAATCACAATTTCAACAAAAAACATTGGTCTGATCTAATATTATTTCAGCTTTATTTAAAGGGGCATTTGACTAGTTCAGCATCATCCCCAGTTTTTTGCCCAAGCATTTTGAAATTTGTGCATCATTTGAAGTATTAGCAGTAATAATGACAGCATGCAAACTTTCGCTGTCAAATTCAAACCCTATATATCAAAATATTTAGATATTCTTTTACTTTTAATTATCGTTGTCGACAACGATAAATACTGCCCTCTATAGTTGATTTTTTTTAAATTTGCTTTTTTAGGAGATCTAATGCAAATTTTAAATTTCTTTTGATTTATCTGGAATCTATGATGTGAAAGGAATGTTATACAAATAAAATGTTGGTTCTTTGTTGATATATAGCATCAATAAATATGTTTAGATAATAGCCTCATACCCAAGATCAACAAACAAAATAAAAATTTTAATTTTCGACTTTTCTAAAAGTTTTGATCAAAATTTTTCCGATATCTGGTAATTGACTTATTTTCTAACATATGAAGTGTAAATCATCCACAAATAAAATTTCAAAATTTTGTCCAATGCCCCTTTAAGCTTACTCAATAGCAAACTAACTTTCCACATAGTGCAATTTTTGTGTGCGTTATGAATTTTACATGAAAGATTTCGAACTGCTGATTGCACTGGTGTTTTCTTGTTCAGTTCTGACAAGGGTGAGATTTAACTTGATTTTTTGTCCTGGTTGGGGTTATTTTTAGATAAAAAGCAAAAATAGCTTTAAATAAACAACCAAAGAGGTAATACAATTTATTTCTGTAATACCACATTTAAAGGTGTAGGATCCTCTTTTAACATGTGTATAATTTACTCTAACTGATTGATCTTGACCTTTGAAATGTATATTGTGAAATTTAAACCTCAGCTTGGCCTGGTGATGAGGATGTTAATAAATACAAAAGAAATAGAAAATAGGTATATCAATTAATTATTAAAATTTTATGCTATAAATTGTATACTATAAAGAATTTGGAGGTGAAATTTTGGATTTAGAATAAGAAAAATATGGGCTTTCCATTTGGCATTAGGGTGAGGGGGTGAGAATATGATCACAACCTACACCTTTAACAAAGAATGATTATTTTGTATCATTTTGAAGTATTGATTTTGAAAATCCAATCATTGGGGTACTATACAGGAAAGCAAATCTGAATTTCTGAGATCCAGATCTCGGCAGTCTGCTATGAGAATTCTACATGACGTAGTGAGTTGCAAAGTTTGACAACCATTAAAACCTGTAAAGATTGTGTATGATATGCCGTACAATGCAAGAATTTACCGAATCTTATGCATAACATAATTTTATGTGCTGAAAGAGCAGCAAACCTAGCCAAGCATGTTTGCAAGAGACACACTATGCAGATCTGGATCTCCGCCTGTGTAGACAAAAAAACGGTCTACGGATCTGCACTCCTGTGTAGATTGCTCCATTGTCTGATGGGTGAGCTTCTTGAGTATTATATATTGAACAAAGAATAAATGTCCATGCAATTATGCATTTCAATGCTAGCTTATATATTCATACATGTAGAACAACAATCTATCATCTGTAAAAGGCCAACCAGTTTGTATGATTTTACCATGTTTAAAAATTGGAATAAAACTCTTTGTGCATTAATGTGTAATGCAGGAGTTCCCTTTGGTTCTTTTTGATGTACTAATATGAGAAAGTAATATAACTTGGAAGCTGGTGACAAAGCTGGTAAATGTCATTCAGTCAATTTATGAGATGGTTCTGAACGTAGTTAAGTTACATTACCTTGCTTTAAGGTGGATGCTTTTTGATATGATTGCTCTTCATAAAACATTATGTCATTATTTTTTGCATTATAGGTAAATGGAAGAGTGAGTGTGAGGCCACAACCCGAAGTTTCACTTCCACGTCGTAAGAAGATTACACAAGACTTTTTCACCAATTTGGCTAAACGCAAGGACATAGTACAAATTCCATTATGTCAGAATGATGCAGTCAACCCCACTCCCAAAGCGCCCTCTACTATTGGTCGTCCACCAACTCAGAATTCTACACACCCAGTTGTAACGCCCATGCCGACTTCAACATCTGCATCAACCAACCTGGATCCTCCTTCTTTATCTTCTGGATATGTTCGTTCAATTCAGCCTGCTGATGTTGCTGCACACAGGACTCTTCAAAGACCAGAGTCTCTACCAAGATTAACACCTGATAGTGCTGTCTTAGCTAACCAGATGGGTCCAACTATAAACAACCAAAAGAAACTGCCCCCTGCAGGACCCACATCCAGTCTCCAAAGATCAGTGCCATTAAACTCAACAGAAGCAACCACCTTTGCTTGGGCAACAATTTCAGTGTCGCAGTCAGCAACCAGCAATGTAGCAAGATCTTCTAGCATTGCGACAACTTCCACAATTTCTTCACTTCGAGAAGCTTCAAACCAAAGAAAATATCCTGTAAATAGTAGTCCTGCCAGCTCTTCTTCCAAGTCTTATAATGCTCCCATCTCAACGACCATAGAGAATTCAAACCAAAGACGATATTCTGTACCCAGTGAACCTGGGAGTCTTCCAATCTCTTCTATCACTGATACTGAGACTCAAAGAGAACCATCTATGATCAGTCATCAAGCTAAGCTTTCCTGTTCTTCAGGTTCTTATTCATCTCAGAAAACAGCTCAAAACCAGAGAAGATCCTCTGCTCCATGTGCTATCAGCTGTCAACCTACCGATAATCAAACTTTAAATTCTCTGTCGGATATTGTTGAAGAGCATCCATGTCTGTCCTTGGATCACAGTAACTCAACTCAAAATTATCAGCCTCATCCATCAGGAGCTCCAGTTCAAGTCAACTCAACTCATGATAATCAGCCTCATCCACCAGGAGCCTCAGTTGAAGCTCTTCCTCCCCCATTGTCAAATTTTCCGTCCATCAGCTCTTCTACAGTAAGTACATATTATGTGAGCAAATTCCCACCTTGATGCAAATTCTTTGTAATTGTGATGAGTTGTTGATGCTTGTGGAATTTTCCGAAATGAAATTACTTAATAAGAGAACAGTTTTTCCCACTGATCATGATTCAGAACACCCTGGATTGCATAATTGATAAGTAATTATGGCATCCTATCCGATCTTGAAATCCATAGCACTAACTGAATTCCAGGATTTAAATTTTTGATTTTGGGCATTAAGGCTGGGGTAGACCTTCAAATGGCATAAACCATTTTTGTACTCTAACTTTCAAACTAATTGCATAAACTATATTAAAGTATACATTTTTAGAACCGGATTTTTATCTTGAACATGATGATGATATTAGTTTTTGACCAAAAATGTCAATTTTGGCAGAGAAATGCCAAAAAACACATTTTTTGCCCCAAAATTTCTGGAAAGCCTAACTAAATTGTGCATTCGTGAAATTTTGAACTTTTTTGCTTTTTGGAATTTAGAAACAAATGTCTAGGAACGGTTTTCTCAAATTTTTGATTATTTATCTTATTTTTTGAAAAATTGTCAAAAATAGGCCAAAAATTGCCATTTTAAAAAATAAGATAAAAATAAAAAATTTAGAAAACCTTTCCTAGACATTTGTTTCTAAATTCCAAAAAGCAAAAAAGTTCAAAAGTTCACCAATGCAAATTTTAGTTAGGCTTTCCAGAAATTTTGGGGCAAAAAATACGGTTTTGGGCATTTTTTGCCAAAATTGACATTTTTGGTCAAAAACTAATATTATCATCATGTTCAGGATAAAAATCCGCTTCTAAAAATGTATACTTTTATATAGTTTATGCAATTAGTTTGAAAGTTAAGAGTACAAAAACAGTTTATGCCATTTGAAGGTCTACCCCAGCCCTTAAGTGCAATATTTAAATTGGAGAAATATTTCATATCATCCTATTATCTGTGATTGTTTTTTTTCCCAGTAAAATTCCATGATCAATAACATATTGACACACATTATCAATTTTAGTCCTTGTACAAATCTTAAGACATAACAAAAATAACTCATCCAGAATTATCTTTACAAATTACCCCCACCATGTATATTGACATGCGAACCAATGATGTGCAAGCCATTGACATGCAAGCCATGTGTATGCTGATACATTTGTGCCGTACTCTGGCAACAGAATGGTAATTTGACCGAGAATGCGGCTGTCAAGCCAGTCATGCGTTGTTCTTTGCTTACACACAATTTGGCGGAAAAATGCAAGATGCGTATTGCGTTGTAGTCAAGTAACAGTAGCGTGTGACAGAACGCACAGCAGAGTCACTACCCACTCGCGCAGCGTCACTCTAGGCATGGTGCAATCCCCTAACTTAGCCGAATTTTTAGGGTGCAAATATACCTATTTCCTATCTGTACTTTCTATGATTGGGCTTATTCACATTGCGACTTGATATCCAAGAACATGTGGGTATCTACAATTTAGTGATCAAAGTGTGAGGGGCCACTCAAATACATAGACAATAGACACACATACTGCTCATGTAGATACACCCCCTTTTTTCACTGCAACTGTGCTGATGTTGCCCAATGATCCCCTTTTCACTGAGCTATCACCAAATGACCCCCTATGTTTTAGAAGTCTTACATTTTGACTTGACCATTTCCCCTGGAATTTAGAGAGCTTACACTGAATGATCTTTTTTTGCCAATTTTATGTCAACTACTTACATTTGAAGGATCTTTAATTTAGGATTTTAAGACTTCTTTAGTGTTGAATTTATGATTTGTTTTATTTTTATTTTAACTTTGAATTCTTAAAGCTAATACTTAAATATAGGGGGCACCGTAATATAGCAGTTAATGTACGAATTAAGCCTGGGTTTAATTCCTAATGAGGGTCACCTTGCCGGAGTGGAATCTCAGAATCTTTGAATCTACGTTTATCTGACTTGGTGGGAGCATTAAATCAGATATTCCAGATCTTTTCCGCCTCTCACATTTAGTATTTAACAGTTGGGTTAATATTTCATGACAGACCATTGTCCTTTGGAGATCACATAAAGTCATCAGTCAGTCTCATGTACAGGAGAGTCATTCCTGTATATGCATTGAAGTCAGTATACAGAAGAGTAGAGGTATTCTACCCCTGACTGTTCCCAGTCCCATTTTGATCAAATTTACACCTTTACGATACTACTCACTCAGTGATGCCAGCACAAAAGGCCTAAAAAAATGTTTGTTTGCCCTCCACGACTAACCCTAAAATGCCAAAAATTTGGGTCGGGTATTTTAGGTTTCTTTTAAACACCTAAAATATGAAAACTCAATATTTTCGACAAAAAATGTAAAATTTAGCAGTATAAAGTCACATATAGTAGTATAAAATGCATATTTACTCTAAGTAAAGACCACAATCTTTGATTAAGCACTGCATTGCTTGGTATTCGCGATAAAATCCATGGAATGAGATCATCCTTTAAAATGTATGTGCAGATTTTAAAAAAAATCAACCGACCGACCGATTCAAAATTTTAATTTTTCCACTGGAGGGCAAACAAACACTTTATTTTATAGGCCTAATTGGAGGGAGAAGAATTGCAGAAGCTACAACAAGTTGTGTAATTTCCACAATCTTTCCAGTCAAGCTGCTCAAGTTAATCAAGTTATTAAGTCCTTAATTGGCAAGGTCAATGCACTTACCAAACATTTAAGTGAGAGATTAAATTTTGAGATAATAATTGATATTGATGTTTTGTTATGTTTGTTTTACAGTCCAAATCAAGCCCATCAGATCATCTGTTGGATGCCTTCAAAGAAGAATTGTCCTGCGCAATCTGCACACAAGAACTACAAGACCCAAGAGATCTCAACTGCAGTCATACCTTCTGTAAAGAATGCCTTCATGAATGGCTGCAATCCAAGCAAGTGAAGACTTCAATTCCATGTCCTGTGTGCTTGCAAGATACTCCATTAAGCAACTCTGGTGTGGATGGTCTGAAGACCAGCCATGTCGTCAAGAACCTTGTGGATCAAGTTCGTTCTGCCATGGTTGGATCTGTGCTGAATTCCCCATGTAAGATTCATGATGGAATGGTTGTGGATGTGAAGTGTAAGACATGTGATAAGTTTGTCTGTGAGATATGTGTGGATGTTTGCAAGAGACTCAGTCATATTGTTGAAGATGGGTATGACCGATTATGTGAACGTCCACCAGGTCTTATACTTAATCCATTAGCAGAGAAAAAAAGGAAATGTATGACCATGATTCGCGAGAACTCCGAACGACTCAAATCCTGGGATACTCAAGTTGAAGAAACACGAAAAATATTAAAGTCTTATGCCCAGATATTGAAGAAGAAGATTCAGAAAGATCTTGACAAAAAGATGGAAGAGTTATTCAAGTTTGAGGTACATGGAAAAGAAACATTTACTGCTTATGAGAACAGAATGAAGTGTATACTGCAAGAGGTTGATGATGCTATTGAAAAACAGGTAAAGACTACTGCAAAGGTTCAAGCTGTAGCACTGGAAACTTCAAGGGCTGCTGGAGAATGTGTTCAAAATAATCAAATTGGACTTCCTCAGCAGGTAAATGTACGACAGCAGCAGCCGTACCAACCACCAAATGTTTCGCAGCAGTCGTTCCAACCACCAAATGTTCCACAGCAGTCGTACCAACCACCAAATGTTTCGCAGCAGTCGTACCAACGACCAAATGTTCCACAACAGCCGTACCAACCACCAAATATTCCACAGCAGTCGTACCAACCACCAAATGTTCCACAGCAGCTGTACCTACAATCAAATGTTCCACAGCAGCCGTACCAACAGTCAAATATTCAACCACAGCCACACCTACAATCAAATGTTCAACAGGAGGCTCACCAACAACCAAATATTCCCCAACCACCTTGGTTCTTACCTCCACCAGCTTTGGTTCCATGCCCTTCATGGCCTCCTTTCTATGGTACTAATAACCAAGGTTTTCCATCTCCGTGGCAAACATGGAATTCTCATACGCCATCACCACCTGTTATGCAACCGACTAATCCACAGAATCCTGGGGTACAGACTACTCGCTCTGATGCTGCCATGCAACAGGTTAGCATCGAAAAGCGGCGAGTCAATATGGAATCGGAAAGGATCATAAGAAAGCCTATACCAAACTTGCCTCCAAAGAGAATGTTAACGTTTGTTGCTGGTGGGCATCACTTGCAAGATTGCCCTTTAGGACAACTGGTGTGTCATTGGTAGTAAGGTTTATGTATGTTCCCTTTTCTGTATTTAACATTTTATGTATGTTAATGCACTAGGAGATTGAATTTGGTTGCATATGGCCATTTTGAATTCTTATGGCCAGAAACAATTTCACATGGATTTACTGAATCCAAAAAAGTTTCTGCTAGCTGCTTAACCTATTCAGTGAATCTAAACCAGCAAGAATCTCTGTAGTATATTTTGATTCGGAGGGTAAAAAAGGACTTACAGTGAAAATATTATCATTTCATTCAAACCATTACTGGTTTATATCAACTGAATAGGTTGAGCAGCTAGAAGACACTGTTGTGGATTCAGTAAATCCATGTGAAATTGTTTGTGGTCGTATAAAATCAAAATGGCCATATGCAACCAAATTCAATCTCATAGTGATGGGAGAATAAACAATCTAGTTTAAAAGACAATCCACCATTTCAGTTCGGGTCATATTTTTTAATCATCCTGTATAATTGTATGTTCATTATTTTTTATAAAATGTTCACTATGTATAGCATACAACATGGCTATATTATTATGACCTTTTTAATTCTCAACTTTCAAAATGTTGCACATATTTTGACTGTTTCCAGTGCACCATACCTTACTTTTTCAGACTGCCAAAATCTAGACAAGGTATTGATACTTTTTCACTATTTGTAGGTGACATTCTTACGTATAGTTTTGCCAATTTTCAAGTAGCTACCATTAATAGAACAAACGTTATGATTCAACAGTGAAAAGTTATATGATGGTAGAACTTTTTGAATGACCCTCGTAATTATATAGGATGATGCTTATTTTCAACAAGTAATGTACTACAAATGTACATAAGTTAGTGAGATTAAATTCATGTTACAACATATGTTAAAGACAACACCAAATTATGAATTCCTATAATACCATCAATCAAGTTGCCATCAATTAACAAACTTCAGTACCTTTGAAATTATATATGTTAAAATACATGTAAAATACTCTAAAATTCCAACATACAGCAAATTTTCCAAATCCCTGTAATGTGTCGCCCCTTTTTAGGGGGTATATGATGTGACAAAAATAGCGATGCCTCTGATTCATCACGAATGCAACTTTCATTCTATCATGTGCTCAGAGAAGTAGATTTGTTAGTGTCGTGATGTTTATTTTCAACCTTGAGGAGTAATTTACTGCAAATGTACATACGTGTGTGAAATTTAATTTTACTATTTTCATGAGGTGCAAAATTTTAATTTAAGATTTAATACCTCATAAATTTATATTACAACATTTTTTAAAACAGCACCAAAAGCTTGTGAAATTCCAAATGGCATCAATTAACAAATTTTAGTACCTTCGAAATTTAATTTAGTTTTTATAGTGAAATAGATCTATTGGTGTCATGGTAAAGAACATGTTTGGGAGCAAAACATGGTGCGCACTAAATCTGAATTTTAAAGTGTGTTCGTAAGAACAAAAATGTTATTATTTGTTTCTTCTTGTAGTATGCTGATTAAAAGGAAGGTTTTGGATCATCAAAAAATAAGAGACCTAGAAATGTGCATTGTATTTTTTTGGCTGATAGTAATTACAGGAATTAGACATTTGTAATGCAAAAAATGTTTTTTTAGTTTAAAGGACTTGCAAATGATCAGCAATTAAACATTAATTTGTACTTAGCCTAACAATATACAGATATTTATAAGTGTTATTTGTTTTACAATGTTATTTAGTAGTTGTTTATGACTTAAATCTAAAATTTGGTTCACTAAATATGAGAAATACATGACCAAGCAGTTTTAAAGCTGGTGTAAACCCATCAAGTTTTGAAATTATTAAATTCTGTTTAAAGAAGTTTTTTCTGAACAGACATTCCTTCTGACATCACAAAAATGATGTCAGTTCTTGACCAAAATATATAATTTCAACCCTATAGCAAAAACATGTATTTTGGTGGCAACCTTTTTGGTAACACACGGGTGGTGTCAGAATACCCAGTTATCCCCCTGGGATAACCTTAAGGATTATTTCCTTTTTTTTGTTCCCTATTACCTGCTTGCTTGTTTGTTCATTTATTTTTCTTTCTTTTTATATATATTTTTTTTTACTTTCGGCTTATACAAACGGTTGCAAAGTAATGTTTTTAAGGACAAGAGTGATTATGTTTGTTTTAATGCAAGGTAATTTATGCTTAAAGGTGCAATTCATGATTTTGATGTGGCCTCTTTTCTAGCTGAAAATTTCACTTGATTCCGACTGTTCGTTTCTAAGTTACAAGCGTTTCAGCATTTTGAAAATCCTCATAGACTACTGTGTTGTAATTACTGTCGTTAATTAGAAAATAACACATTTTTTTACTTTTCGCAAAAATGCAAGCACATATGAAAGAACGGTTTGGGGATCGTAACATATACCACTTGAGGATTCTTATAAGCTAAAAAACTCAAATTTGATAGAGGTGACCTTGAGGGTGAAAAGTGGATCATGAATTGCCCCTTTAAAGTGATACATTTGTTGTAAATTCAGACATTTTTAATAACATTTTTTTGTCCATCAACCACATTTAATATTTTCTTTTTATGAAGAAACAAAATTAAAATGGGTTATTAAATGTAAACATTGCAAGTAGTTAGATTAGATAATTGTAGATGTAGATAGATCTATGTACATACAACTTTTTAATGTTCTCCAAAATGTACTATTTTGGTTTATGTATCACTAACAATCCTTAATATAACCTTTTAAGAGTAGATGTCAAATGAATTAATTATACCCCAAGCATTTCTCCACAACACAGATTACCAAGGGGATGTTTTTTCTACCCCACCCCCATGATTTTAAAATTGACACACATAACTTTAATTTAAAGTTGAATCATTTGATATCATGTTTTAGCTTGGGGTCTCCTACCCTGGGCTCCGACGTTTTATCCAAAATAAGATGCCGGTAATCTAAGCACTTGATTGACTCGTATCCTGAAGGCATTTGTTTTCAGCGTCAAACAGTTACATGTGTGACGCATTGGTGATTGCGCGAATTTCTTGTAACACATAGTTAAACGCGGTGCGTCATGCAGAGGTCGCGCATGTAAACATCGCCATTGTGTAAACCTCTTCACCAAAACCTTCCACTCATGAATGAATGCCGTGTAGTTAGATAGGGCGAGTGAGCGTAATTCTACTGTTCAAAATTTTGACTAATTATGATCAGTCGTTACCTGCGATGATGGGCAGTCTGAACCATATAGTGAAGCGCCCACATCAAGGGTACTAGTGTAGGAGTCTTCCTAATCCACGCATACCAAAATCAGTACAATCGGCCAATGTGTAACAGTACTATGATGATGATGATGATGATAAAATGATGATTCTGTGTGTTAAAGTGTTTAAAAAAAAAAACATTGTTCAGAGACTACCCTTTTTACCTATTGGATGTGTGATTTTGATAGTTGGTACCCTATTTTCCAATTTTTGCTGGTTTTGATTCTGTATAAGTGGTATTTTTTGCGCTACATTTATTTTCGCGCTTTTCCCGCAAAAATGGATCAGCCGAAATAAATGCACCCCGAAAATTAATGTATATTTGTTACAAAGGATATTCCATACTCTGCCAATGTTCACATGCGTGAAAATAAAAACGCGCGAAATGGTCCAAAATTGGCCGTGCGCGAAAATTACTGAGCGCAAAAATATTGGTGTTTACAGTACCCTAATCGTGATACTTGGATATCACACCCTATCGTGAAAAGACCCTGATTGCTCGTTTCCATGGACGCACATCATAATATACATGTCTCAATGACCTTGGTTTCCTCCTTTCGATATTCATAAAAGTCATTTGCAACAAAATAGAAAATTATGAGCAATCATTTTAATTTTTACTTACACTGCATTTTTCAAACAATTATTTTTGGTCATTTTGTCCTATTTTTTGCACATTGGGTATATCTGGAATAGGTTATATTTTTATCTTTCATAATTTTAAAAAGATGTTAAAATATTCATCAGAAATATAGCTTATAGTGCCACAAAGGATGACCTTATTTATAAAGGAAACTTTTTATTTTAATTTGTTAAGTCCTTTTGATTTCAATTACATGTTCTTGTTTGGGTAAAATGTTTGTATGTGCCACACAGAGTCTAAGCTAATTACTTTTAATAATATTTTATTCTACTTGGTGGAGGTAAAATATTTGATATCAGAGTAGCAAGGTTTGATACCATAATACAATAGTTGATATGGATGTTGTTTTTGTGACTGTTCATCTCAAACGAGCTGTAAGTGAAGCTAACTACATTTGGCGCTATTTCAAAACACCAGGAAAGTTTCAATTCAAGAAAATGATTGGAATATTTCTTAATATAGGTTTTCCCAAGCAAATTCGCACAATATTGTTTTTGACATTTTTCGACCGTAAAATTGAGCTTTATTAGGCCATATTAAAAAAACCTTTTGTCTCAAAGCACCTGCGCGCGTTAGTTTTATCGTGCGCGTTAGTTTCCCTAAAAATTTCGCCTTAAGTCTACTCGAAATGCATTGCGTCAATTGTATTACATGAGTCCAGGGGCTTTGGTTTTGGTGATGGATGCGGTGATGAATGTAAGCTGCAAAGTAAGACCTTGGAAAATAGATAAAATTATCTACTTTTTCCAAGGTAAGACAGACTCAAAATCCTCTTTTATGGTGTTTTTGGCATCAAAGGAAACCACTCTGTTATGAAATTTAGCATCAAACTTGATTGCCTCCTCCCCCGAATAGAAAAGCATTAGAAAAGGCTAAGGGTTGGTCCAGAGATTTTTGTGCACACTGAATAATCGATGAACAACTATCCAAATTTAAACAATTATTTTCCCTTTACACTAATCATGCTAATGCACCTCAACATATTACGAATACGTGTTGCTCAAAATTGGCATAGAATATTCTATACGAAGCAAAAATTCTGAACCAGTCCTTTACAACTTTGAATAAAGACAGGGAATCATATTCACAATTCTGTTTCTTTGTTTTATTTAAATATCTTGAACAATTCTACCATAAAGGAGTCGTCAATATGACTTTTATAATCAGTAAAAGAATTCAAAAAAAAAATAAAATAAAATAAAATCGCATTAGGTTTTTGGGAGTTGGAGAGCTTTGAGACAAATGTTTTTTTTAATATGGCCTTATCAGAAGCTTGAATTATCCAACTCGTGTTACATGTGAATGTGATTCTTGGGACTTCAAAATTGCCTTGTATTATCAGGGTTTTTATTATCACAGCACTTATTAATGAGGTTCCACAGTATATCTGTATATTTTGAGGATATTCAACAGAAAAGATAGGCTTACTGATCTTTGAATGCATTTATCTCAGTCATATGTTTTACTCCCTGACAACTTTTGATGGACCATAACTTGACTTCTGGAAACTGTGTGAAGTGTCATTTTAATCCTTATTACATTGTCTTTGCAAATATTTTAAAAAGTGAAAATTGCAAGAGTCTGCATTTACAGCTGGTTTGAGATGGACGGTCACATTTGTACCTTGTATGACGGTCTAAGAGTGCCATGTATTTCTTAGTATTGGGTATCAATGTTGGTCACCGGGGGGGGGGGGGGGGTACTCAAATTAGGTTTGGATAGGAATGTGCCTCTAGGAAAATTGAAAAGCCACCCATCCAAATACCAGTTTTTAAGAAAAAGGGACCCATCCATATACCAAATCTCCCAAATATTGAGTCAAATTATTATCAAAAATCACATTTTTTCTGCCCAAATTTGCACTATGTTGGCAAAATTATCATAAGTCTTGAGAAGAAATGTCAAGATTTGCGCCATTTGGCGCAAATTTTAGAAAGTTTTGACAAATTAACCCATCAAAATACCACATTTTGCGAAGAAAATGGACCGATTGAAATACCAGAGAGCCTGATTTTGCCAACCGAATTTGTGACACGTCACCATAACCCCTTTTGTACTAAGTACCCCCCCCCCCCGGGTTGATCAGCAGTACGTTGCCAAGCTTCTGGCCTACATCACAATAGCAGTGTCCTTGTATGCTATATTTAGTAATATTTTAGCTATGTACCTAGCTATGTTTTGTGCTATTAATTAGCAGTGTCCTTCTTTCTGGGTCTTCTTATGCCATATGTTATTAAACTGTGTTCTATGCTATTACAGTGTCTTACCTATGTTTTTGATTTGTTTTTTCTTAGTTATCAGTCTAGTATACAAATATTGACTGCTTTGAGGGGTATGGTTGAAATTTCCCCAATACTGTTTATTAAGTATGTACTTAAATAGCCCGCATCTTAAAACAAAATAACCTTGACAAGGTAGCTCTGTACAGATATACATGCGTATAGAGGAAGTATCTTAAAAATTACATTGAATCAAATATGCAAAATTAGGTGTAATAATGGTTGAAAATAGAGGGTAGTAGCACCTTCTATAATCATTTACCCATTGACTTTTATGTAAAATGTTATTTTACAAAAAGTGGTGTATCTTAAAAATGCACATTTTTCATGTTCAAAAGCTCTATATTTCGGACTAGGAATTAAATGCTGTTGGCATATTGGTTGCTTTGATTTAAGATCACCAAGGGGTAATAGTTTAAACCACGCCCTGAAACAAAGCAGTCGATATTTGTTTTTTTTACCGAATATTTTTGTCATCTTTTAGCACTATTAACTAGATTTAAACACTGTCCATGAGATTTTGCGATATTTGTTTTTCTTAAGTGTTGGCCATAATGTGTTCTGCATACAAGATAAGTAGCTTATGCACCACAAGGTGTGTTTGTGACCAAAAACCCTTGTAGGCGCTTGCGTACGACTCGAGTTGGATGCCGCAAAAACCTTGAAGCGAGCACAGTTATAACTGAACTGTCCAGCCAGTCATATTTACATGAAAGGGGGGGGGGAGGGTCTTCAAAACTTATTGTATTTGTATGTGCAAGCCTATTTTTGAAAATATGACCATCTGTATCCTCAAAAACTCACCCATCAGAAAATCACCCAATTTTATTCAAAATGGGCACTTATTGAGCAAATTTCCTAAAAC
>JXSR01S006417.1:42247-52584 GCA_000969725.1 Ophiothrix spiculata
TGAAACCAATTGAATAGGGCGAAATATATTCCTAACTAAAGCTGCGTTCATACATGAAGTTATTACCAGTCATATCTTTCCAAGACATAAGTCCGACGCAATGAAGCATTTTCCGTTACTCCACCAACGCGTCCACACTAGTTGGTATTAGCACTTAAATCCGACATTATACAATGGTCTTTACTGATAAGTAGCCAGGGAACAAGACATTCCAGTGTGGTATCTCAGGAGACAAAACTGGTTATCAAACTGTCTTCTGGATATCACATTATTTGAGGCTTTTAAATTCTTTACAAACAGCGTTCCAGGCTATAGATTATCACACTGTTTTCTGGTTATTAAAATTATTTGAGGCTTAATTCTTTACAATAGCGTTCCAGTAACAAGAAGGAAATAATATGGTGAAGGGTTAATAACAAGAACAAATGATAAAAGGTTAATAACAGGAAAAGAAATGGGAAAAGGTTAAAAAAAAATTAAAAAGAAAAAGAAATGGCTAATAAAACATGAAATTGTCAACCATGTTATCATCATCCCATTTGTGTACAGTTTTGTTAATGTATCATTCAGGGATTCGTGTAAAGATATGTCCATACATGAAGTCTTTTGGTCCCCTTGGCTTAATTCTTTACAATAGCGTTCCAGGCTATTTATTTAGAGAATAAAAGATAAGATTTATTGTTTTGCCTGTCATCTATCGTCTCATAATGGATGGGTGTACATTATTTTGAGTAATGGGTGCCCCCGCAGTCATTCTTAGTCACAAATTTGAGTCATTTATAAACCAAAAACGATGTAAATTATTGCCAAAAACTATAAACATTATCATTGGAAAAACGTACACCCCTATTCAAACATGAAATATTCCAAACCCAGTAAAGCTGTTCGCGCCGAATGTGTGCGTATACCTGCATGCGCTGTGATTTTGAACGCGCGGCTCCACTGCGTTTCACGCTGAACGCACTGTCATCTATTATCTCATAATGGATGGCCAAAATTCCTTATTAGGAAGTAAAATCACACTCAGTGACTAAGAATTAAGATTATTAACACCTATTTGTGAAAAATTGGTCATTATTTGCAGCTATATTTGCTAAAAGATTTTGAGGATTTGCAATGTTAATATTGGTCAAAAAAGAAAACTATAATCAAACCAATTAACCAACTAAAAGAAGAGAAAATAATGAAATTGTAAAGAGTTAATAACATATGACATTTGTGTCAACAAACAAGAAACTATTTGCTTAACTAATAAAGAAACAAGAAGGAAATAATATGGTGAAGGGTTATAATGACAAGAACAAATGATAAAAGGTTAATAACAGGAAAAGAAATGGAAAAAGGTTAAAAAAAATGAAAAAGAAAAAGAAATGGCTAATAAGACATGACATTTTAACAAGAATAGTCCTTAAAAAGGACAAACTCACGTAACCCCAGAGTCAAGGTCAAGATGCTCAATAATAATGCTTGCCATCATTCATTGCTTCTAATCATGCTTATATGGAATCGTTTGTACAGAAAGTTATGTGATTATAGTTTCCTATAAAATCGGTCTACTCCCAAAGTAAGTATAAATTACTTGCTTGGGAGCACGAAATAGCTCCCTCTTTCCCTTATGGCACAGCTATGTAATTGTAGGTATGGGTCAACCTGGGGAATTGATCTGAAAAATTGGAATTGGGGAGTCCTTTCTATAACGTTGGTTTATCGCAAATAAAGAAGATGAGATACGAGTGCTACAAACAGGCAGACATATGTGTGATGCAAGAGGTGGGTTTTTTTATTTGTCAAATAGGGGCACACTCCGACTGTGTGAGAAGAATGATGACATCCCGGCCTCCAATTAACTCAACTTAAAAGGTGAAGAAATGGGGGAGGGTGTTATGTTTTACCTTAATTTTGTCATTGATTTTTCCAAAAAAAGGGTAACATTAATGAAAAATCCCAGGGAAAAATCATTGAAAATGTGGGTTTTGAAAACCAAAATGAAGAACTCGTATGGTTAACGCTTTCTAACTTGAGCTGGGGGACCCAAATTGCCCCACACTTCCCTACTAGCTCTTAAAAATGTATGTCAGAAGTTTCAAAATCTATGCTTTGGGAGATGGTGTTTTACATAAATTTAAATTTTGCAATATGATATTACCAGGGAATGTTTATCTAATAAATCAAAAGTAATTTTAAAAGCAGATCTATTTCTTTTAAAAGGATTTGACACACTTCAGTTCTATTGAGTTATCTGACCTAATGTTTTTTCGATTCACATAGAGGAATGATATTTAGCAATGACCAATTACAATCACTGTATCAATAAACAGTTTATTTGCAAGGTCATAACACAATAGCCATGCCAAAAATCCAAAGTTCTCAATAAGGCCAGTGTTTGATCAACAACACATAATGGCCACAGATTTTTAGTGGCATTTATCTACAAAAGGCAGTCTCTTAACAGCTTTCAAGGTCCAATGCACCTCTAAGGTCTTGTGTACATATTGAAAGAGATTTGTTGTTGAAGAGACCATTGCTCAAATCAAAGACAGACTCACTACGTGAGAAAAATTGAATTGGTGTCAATTTAACAACAATAGCTGATCCCCAGTTTAATATCTTTGTTTGTAATCTAATTAATTAGCATATGACGTACAAACAACAAATAGAACTACTAACTGGATCTGCCTAATTAGGATAAACCATTCGGAAGTAGCTTCAGAAGAACAATAGATGGCGACACCAACACGGGAATAGTTTGATAAGTAAAAGGATAAACCATTATAAACAGCTTAAGAAGAACAAATAGGTTGTTACAGTTAAACCTACATCAGAGAAGTTTGATAGGTAAACAACAAAAATGGATATTGTACTCCAGCATTGTATAAAGCTACGGTCACAATGATCGTACGATCAAAAGACTCGTACGACTCCTTTAAGAAAGAGGCTCGTACGACGTTCGCACGGCGCTCGCAAGAATGGGTATATTTTTTTACAAATATCTGACAAATGTTAATTTTTATGAAATTTCTTTTCTGGGCAATGTTAATAGATGTATTTCCCCTTGACGAAAATGAGTTTTGTTTTTAAAACAGATTAAAAAATACCCTTACGACTGGTCGCAAACGCCTTACAAACAAGCTGCGATCAGTTGTTTTGACCGATTCGTACGAACGTCGTACGAACGCCCCAAGAGCATCGTACGATCAAAAACAGTTTTTAAGCTCGCAGCCTGGTTATTTGACATGTTCAATATCTTGCTACGAGTGCCTTGCGAGTACCTGCATACGATTGCCGCACGACGTTCGTACGGAGCTCATACGGCGTTCGCACGACTATCGTACGAACATCATGAGAGCTTTGCCATTGTAATTCCTATTCAAATGAATGCTTTTTAATGTGGAAGTTGACAGAAACGTGTTAATCAGGGATTAGCATATAGTAATCACATTTGCTGTATATGTTGATATTGACATGGTTTGTCGGTGAATGGCTCGTAGGAGCAATTGGTATGCTGTTCTCAAACATTACTAGTCATTGATTATGTCAACAAGGATAGGCATTGCGACTGATTTTTAATTACAGAGGGTTGAATACCGTATTCTTATACCGTACTAGAAGCCCGGGGGGTACTCAACTTTGGTCTGGACGCGGGTTTGCGACTGGGACTGTTGAACCCATACCCATCTATAAGGGTAATTTTTGAGTAAAAGTACACCCATGTTTAGGGATTTCCCCCCCCCCCCCCAGAATTGGCTGGTTTTTCAAAACTTTTGGATCAAATTCACCAGGATCATTTTTGATCCTTTTTTAGGATCATTTTATTTTGATCCTTTTTGATTACAATATCTGGTTTACTTTGATACGGAAAGGATGAGCTCATATTTGATACCGCGTTTGGATCCAACGTGATCTTTTGTTTCATATTTGAGTACACCCCATATATCCACTACGGTGCTCGTACGACCTATTGTGACCACAGCTTAAGTAAGTTATCACACGAGGAGATATGACATTTGTTTCCTAAGCAAGGTCAGCTTTCTTCTTAGCCAGCCCAAACCCAACCAATCCAGTACGATAAAGAAAAACTGAAAATGACAAGAGGCTGCATATATACGGCTGGTTTGGGATGGACAGTCTCATATGTCGGTGTAAGCAACTGAGTAAACCCTTGTCATCCTTAAGTGTAGTTGTTCCCCTCTAACGGTTTATCGCCGATTTTATCAAAACGAAAAACAAAGTGACCCTAGGCATTTACGTAATTTATTTCCTTTGCGGTCAGTTTGATGAAAACAAATCGGGGGTATCAACTAAGGTAGGGTATGGTAGGTCGTTGAAGTCCGTGTCTAGGATGCTTGTTTTTGCAACATAAAAAAAATAGCCACCATTTTTTAACCGAAGTATGTCAGTAAGGGGGGGGGACGCCCCCGGGCTTCCCTATACAGTTTAGGGTACTACTCTTTGTATTGATACCAAGATTATAAAAATCGGCCAGGTTGTTACGTAAGATTTCTAAAGAAATACACAAACCGTAGGCGTATTGTATAACATTAGATGTGGCCACTAATTAGTTGCTTGTTTTCATCATTTGTGTAGTCTTCACATCAAAACACGCAATTATTCGCAATCGTTCTACAAATTAGTGGTTTCTTTATTCTAATCAAAACAGAAAACCGTATGCATAATATGGAGCTCATGAATACTGGGTCTTCCCCAACTTCTGCCTTAAATGGAACACAGGAAGAGTCTGGATACAAGTCACAAGCTTTACATATTTTTGGTACGTATTCGTTGGTGTATTTGGACTTAGCAGCAATATATTTGTACTCATCGTCAGTTCTAGTGCGTCACGTCTACAACATTCTAAACATACCATCAACAGGTTAGCACTGGTAGATATAATTGGATGTCTTACAATTCCTTTGAGATATTTCGTACTTTTTCAAGCAGATAAACTTTCCAAATTTATGTTCATTGTGATACCACCAGTGATCTATTTTACTTCTCTCATGACACTTTTTTCTGTTGTCATAGTAGCTATCGAGAGATATAGATTGGTGCAATCGATAAATCGGCAAATCATACAAGAAAACGATAAAACCATATCGGTTATGATGGTAATCAGTATCTTATTCGCTCTTACCATTGCTGGAGCGTCGAGAATACACATCCAGTTGGAGAGATACAATAATGGTGTGTTTTATTGCACACCAGTAAGCCAGAAATCTTTTTCAACAATCCCGATTCGTTTCCCGGAGAACTTGCCTTTAGTCTAACCATAGCATTTGTAATCTTAATCTCTATCGCATCGATGGAGATCTTGAACGTCAAAATCACGATTCTTATACGACGTCGTGTAGGTATATCAAAAGATAAGCACAGACATCCTTGTTTGCTTATAACTACCTTATATGAGGTTTTTGGAACTGATGCAAACCTATCTCAGGTTAATCGTGATAGAGACCATTGCGTACAATCTTATCGCCGGCCTCGTCTTCGTCACAACATTGAATGTAATTGTCTAAAACGACAAACAGGTACTGTGACAGAGTTTGACGACATTAATTCAGTTAAACTGGACCCCACTAGTTTGGAATCTTCGCCTTCCATTGCATCAAAGTAATTTTCATATCCACAAAAGTTTTCATATCCACGAAATAGAGTACCATCAATCTCTTACCAAGTAGCTTCAGTTCAAATACCGGGAACTATAATTGCAGAGGAAGATAAAAATACAGCATCTGTAAGTAATTTTACTGTTCATGCATCTATAACAATTTCAAATGCAATAACAAATGAGGAAAATAAGATTCCAAAACTAGGAAAAGAAAACAACCATCCGTTGAACGGAAAGACATTCGTGATTAAGACAACGTTGATGCTGTTTATTGCCACTGCCATGTTTGTAATGACATATGGTCTTGCAGCCGTTTCTCTGTTAATGCTACCCCATGCTAACCTGGGAGGGTTCGCAGGCTTTTGTATAGAATTCACTCTTGTCAATCATGTCATCAATCCGTTTGTGTACTGTTTTGTCAATGAAGAATTCAAGGATGCGTGTAAAGATCTGTTGAAGATCAGATGAACTGTTTGCTATTTATGACCCATCATATCGAATGGCACCTTAAGGGTTCAATCCCGGGGTTCAATAATCAAAATCGATGTTTTGGTCTTATCTGAAAGCTAAAATTTTAAGCTTTAAAATGACACCCTGCTTTTGGATATTGGTAGTATTCAATTTAAATGTCCGCCAAAATACAATTTTATGCATAAAAATGGGTTTAAGTTAGTTTATCAAATACTAGTATACAAAATGTTTAAAATAATCGATGGAAAATGGCTTTGAGGGTAAAATTAAGAGCATTTTTACCCAAACAAGATTGTTAGCATGTTCCAAATCTACTATTTATAATCTTTCAAAGTCATAAGTCCTTTAATCCATGTTCGTGCATAAAATTGTATTTTGGTGGTTGTTTTGGATCACACTACATCTACAAATAGATTTTAAATATATGTGACCCATCATATCGAAAGGTACCTTAAGGGTCCCAAAATGAAAATTGATTTTTTGTTCCTATCTGAAAGATTATATTTTAAGCATTAAAATGACACCTTTCTTTAGGTTATTGGATGTTCGATTGCAAAGTTACATCCAAATAGGTAAAAGGCATCGGGCTGATTCAGACAACTATAGTTCTGAGAAAATCAAGTTTAAAGTTTCTGTACTGGTAAAACTTGAATGGAGAAAGGATTTTTATCTCGGATTTTAAAACATTTGTCTTATGTTTTGGATGTTGGAACCTGATTACTATGATAGAATACGCTTCAAAGGTAACGTTTCTGATGAAATTAGAAATTCGACCTTGGACGTTATTTTTGACTATGCTCAGCTTCAATGGCCCGTATCTCGTAATTTACTATGCCGACCTTAAGGTACCTTTTGATATGACGGGTCACATATTAACAACATTATATGGAAAGAAATGTTTGTATTTTTACCATCAAAGTCATTTACAATCTTATTATTTTGTACGTTTGCTGTCTCCAAAGATCATATTTGGTGGTCATGTAGGATATCAGTAGAGGCTCCATATTGAATTTGAGACATGTTTACTTCCTTATCTGGGATTGAATGTTCCTCTGATCACCTTCAAAGCCATTTTCTATCGATTATTTTGAAAATTTTGTCTTTTTTGATACAGTTTCAAAATCACTTAACCCATATTCGAGCATAAAATTATATTCTGGCAAGTCATTTTGGATATCAGTCTACATAAGGATTTAAAACATGCTAACAACATTATTTGGGAAGAAATCTTCCTACTTTAACCACGAAATTCATTTCTCCAACTATTATTTTATATTAATTGGTTATCGGTTAAATATTAGTTGGTGTATTCTATACAATTTTTTGTGCTAAAATATATATATTTTGGCAGTCATTTTGGATCTCAGCACAGGCTCAATATTTGATTTGAAGTATGCTTATACCCTTATTTGCAAATAAATTCTCCTATTTGGTAAATGATAATAATTATTATTATTTCCAAGTTCTTATATGGCGCTCTACAAAGAACAGAGCGCCTTACAATAAGAAAGAAACACAGAAAAGGATTTTAAAAAATGGGGGGAAAATACAAGCAACATCTACACAGGAAACAAGTGTGTTTTAAGAAGCCGCTTGAACACAGGGACTGATGTTGCCTCTTTCAGATCAATAATACTATTTGAAAGAAATTCTCCTATTTTGTAAATAATGTTGATGATGGGAATAAAGCAAAGTCTCTTAGAAATAAAGTAAACAATTTGAAATATTTTCTGAAAAAGAATTACTGTAATGGGGCTATAAGTAAGATCATAAACAATAGTAAAAATCTTTAGGAGACAATAAAGAAAATTATACTAAACAAAACATCAAATATACCTTCAGCAATTGTAAAAATATGGTAATCACTCGGGTGATAAAAAGGATATGACAAATGAATTTGGTGATAAAAAGGATATGACAAATGAATTTAATGAGTTTTTCACCTCTGTAGGTAATAAGTTGATTTGATAATGATAATAATTTATGCACTTGTAACACTGTATGTTCTCGTAAACATCGTAGTGTAAACAAAAGTACTTTTAGAGCAGTATCCAAGGAATTTGTTCTTAAACAAATATGTAAAATGCAAAATTGTAAATCATCAGGATTAGATCCATTCAATGTAAGGTTATTAAAGTTAGCTGCACCCTTCATCTGAAACTGCCTTGCTCATATTTGCACCTGAAAGTAACTCTTATATTTATATCAAGTTATGTAACTAATGTAAGTAACTATAGACTCATCTCTGTATTACCAGTTGTGTCAGAGATCATTGAAAGAGCTGTTCATGATATATTATATGAATATATGGGTAATGTAGGACTATTATCAAATGCTCAATCAGGGTTTCGTTTGTGTCATTCCACAACAACAACACTTCTAGATGTTCAGGATTACATTTTAAAGAATATGGACATGGCTATGCTACAGGTGTGTTATTTTTTCAGGGTTCCATTTTAGGTCCTTTATTATTTATCATTTTTGTAACCTGTTTACCTAGTGCTGTAATGTATGCAGATGATACTTCTTTAATGTGTAAAGCTAAAATCAGGAGATTAGATCTTAATACTCAGATGGAGTTATGTCTAAAGAAAAGAAGCTGATTGGTTCAGAGTAAATAACTAACTCTAAATGTTGAAAAAACAAAGTTTATGGTCTTTGGTACAAAAAGAATGCTTGAAAAGTTAAATGCAATAGTTCCAACATTAAAAGAGTAGATGAGTTTAAATATTTAGGCGTAAATTTTGATATCAAGCTGTCTTGGTTAGCTCATGTTGATTATATTAGTAAAACTATTTCTAAAAGGACTGGTATGATAAGACGTATGAAGTGTTTCCTACCATAAAAAACCAAAAAATGTTATCGAATGCTCTTGTTATTCCCCACTTTGATTATGGAAGCATGGTATGGTCAAATTTTAGAGTGGAACATTACCATAGGCTTCAGGTACTTCATAATAATCTAGCTAGAATAATTTTGTCAGCAGATCTGAGGACATCTAATGCTGATTTAATGAATACACTGAAGTGGGATAAACTTGATAAAAGATGAATCTATTAATGACTATCTTCAGAGGAGGTTTTCACAATATCCCACGATGCAATGCAACATTGTACAATGTACATGCAAATCCAATTCAACTCCTATACTTTTATACAGGTTTATGACGTTTTTGAAGTGTCAGCAATGTGGGTAAACACTGGGCTGTTTTGAAAAGAAACACATCGCTGGAAAGATATGAATGAGTACTATTCAATGGAATTCTCAAATTTCTAACAGCCCCTTGTCCAGAAAACCATTATTGCTATTATATGTAAGTGTATCAGAATAATGCATTGTGGGATATTCTGAAAACCTCCTCTGGACTATCTTCAAATGTTTAAATAATGAATACAGGGTGTCCCAGAAAAAAACCTTACAATCTTTGCGTGTAATTTTCTTGGGTTTAACTGATAGTTAGAAAGTATTATAGCCAATCAATTGAACTTTCAGATACCGTTTGTTTCATTTCAATCGGCAGTGTACAGCAAAAGTTATGATTTGTGAAATATTTGGATGTAACAATTTCTGGTCTAATTTCACGATTTTGTAAGTTCCCCTTGAATGAAGTTGTAATGAGTGTTTTCATTGATTTGCTCACTCAACCGTTGAAAAGCTAAAATGACACCTTGCTTTTGGTTATTGAATGTTCGCTTGCAAAGTTACATCCAAATTGGTAAAAGGCATCGTGCTGATTCGGAAAACTTCTGGGAAAACTGACTTCAAAGTGTTTGTACTGAGTAAAACTTGAATGGAGAGAAGACATTTATTTTGCTTTTTAACACATTTTTCTTATGGTTTGGATGTTGTATCCTGATTAATTAACGTTTGATGAAACTATACATTCAACCTTGGACGTGATTTTTGACTATGCTCAGCTTCAATGGCCCGTATCTCGTAATTTACTATGCCGATCTTCAAGTACCTATTGATATGGCGGATCACTTATTATACAGGACAAATTCAAAAAGGCAACAAATTAAAAAAAAAAATAGACAGTTTTTCTTAATTCATGGATAGGCAAAAAAAGCATAACGACATGACACTAAAAATCATATGATTTTTCGGGCCTATCTAACGCAGTGCACGCTATTTAACAGCCCGTAGTAGGTATTGATAATGACATATAAAGTTTAATTATATTAAGTATTTGATATGGCATAAGAGCTTTTTAAAGCATGTCGCCAATATTGCAAACAGATACGAAGCAGATTCTAAAATC
>JXSR01S006418.1:12360-42640 GCA_000969725.1 Ophiothrix spiculata
AAAGGCTTATCTTAGGATTTAAAATTCTAAATGATTTGGCTCCTGCTTCTTTGGGTACTATGATTCAGCACAGTAGGTTGGTTGATACTAGATTGCTGCACCAATCCTCAACTTCCTCTTTCTTTAATTCCATGTTTATTTCACTTCCACATCTATGGGATGAAATACCATCAAACTTGCATACAATCACAAAGCTATCTAGCTTTAAATCAGGATGTAAGAAGCATTTCATGAGTTTGCTTGATTAATATTTCTTTGTCTACTTGACTGTTTTGTTAGCATGATTGCGATTGTATATGATACAATCTTTTTAAGTTTGGGCATTTATATCTTATTTGTAATTACGTTCTATGTTTTACTGGATAAGAAAGCACTGTCATGGTGTTTTGGGCTTACAGCCCATTTTCCTATCCTGAATTGCTTGCTTGTTTTATACATTATCGTATTTTATGTTATGAATAGTATTCAAGTTTTCCTGTTGTTAATAACTTAAATGTTTCTTTTTGTTTTTATGAATATTACCATACATGTACATTTGTTGTATTTCATATTGCAAGTGATTCAAATAAATATTATTATTATTATTATTATTATATTTTAAGGATACATAGATTTTGAGATTATGAGAGAGTAAGTTGTAGTGGAATTTACAATTAATAAAATTGAGAGATTAAAAAATAAAGGAAAAAAATTGAAACCTGACTTAAATTTCTGATGTTCCACATGGCAACCAAGGAATTTTTATAGGGGAACCAGTATTCTCCGCCATCTTGTGTCGCTCATGGAGCAGAGTTATTGATCCTCCGGATATATTGGGAGTTTAGCCCGCTATCCAGGCAGATCGTGTAAATCTTCACTTGACGCATATACAGCGTGTGCATTTTGTGTCTGCGTTTCAAGAAGCGTGTATAGCGACTTGCTCTGATCAAAGTACGCCGATTTCCCTGCAAATCCGTTGCGAAGACCCTCGAAGTGTGGCACGCGGAGCTGTAAAATGCCGGAGGTACAATAACTCACCCTCCATGAGCGACAATCCAAGATGGCTGCAGTCAGATATGGTTTACACGGTGGTGAAATCAAAATGGGGGGAGTACCAGTTCCCCTACAAAAATTCCTTGATGGCAACACATCTGTTTCTCTTTTACAGACCGTATCTACACATCCTCATAAACTACAATGATGTAACGTCATATGAAATTACAATCTTTGGAATAGCTTTTGTCAGAGATTTACAGATAAAAATGCTGTACATCATCAGTGAGAACTATAACAGGGATTAACAGATATGGTCTACATCAAATTTTGATTAACTTTATGCAAAAGTTTTTAATCAGATGAACAGTATTAACCTTGAACTGTTTTTTTTGAAAGTCAAAACCAATGAGAAAGAATAATCATATGTGATGGCTTTTGGGAACCTTGTGACAGAACACTTTTCAAGAAACTGGTAAAAACAGGCATCAAAAAATTAAGAATATTATTTAGAAATTCCAGCAGATTTTCTTTTATAAAATTTGATAACCTTGATCAATTTCAACAAGTAAGGTGTCATTTTAAAGCTCAGAAAATGCTGTAACAGATGGAATGATAAAATCAAAATTGATTTAATCAGCAAAGTCCCCCTTTCCGGATGAGCCACCACATATAATAAATGTCATGTATAGGTCCAGTGTGGAAGGCCTTTTTAAATTGATCAAATTTCACATTTTTCAAATTGCCTATCCATACCTCTCCTTCTGGTGTGTCTGATGGACACAGCATACCCCACTGAGATGGCTGCAGGGATCTGGGACCGCTCACTTTTCTTGTCTTCTCAAACTGAAAAAAGAAAATGCCAATAACAAATGATTAACATGTTTGATAGACAAAAAACTTGACTATTGCAATGGTAGTTGCTGAGACAGGGGACTAAACACAAACACCCCTACTCTAAAACTGATAGATGTATATGTAATTTACCCTTGTATATCTTAATATTGTTGAGTTCTGAACACTGATGGGTTCCCCCATGCAAAATAAGAAATAAATACATTAGACAATAATAACTGTGCACCATCTTTCTTAAGGTCATTGTTTAAAATCGGAGGTGCTTGTTTTGAACCAAGGTACTTTTCTGAGGGAGCGTAGACCAAATTAAAAGATGGTGCAAAGACTTACAAAGTTATTATTGTCAATAGTAACCATATTTTTTTCTTTTAAATTTTTACCAATTTTGGATAAGAACAGGAAAAAAACATGGTTTCAAACAGTTTGTTAACTTTGCCATCTGCTAAAAGTATTGATCAGTCCAGGCACTGCTTCTGCTTTGTCACACACAACCTCGGCTATATCATTCTATGCATGAATTTTGCATTTAAAACATACATGCTTTTAATTTGATTTGATTTGATAGTGGCCACAGGGAATGACATAAATGACATCAGTGCATATCAAACTGCAGTAGCTGACATTAAGGATCACAAACTCACTGCCTTTTTGAAACTGAAAATGAAACTGTAAGCTTATTGCTAATAGACCTTTTCAAAATCCATTCGGAAATCTCCAGGAAAGTCAATCACATGCATATGGCCATTTTTCAACCAATCATGTACAAGCTCATTAGTATGCAGGATTTTGTCAACAAAATTTCCCGAAAATTCTCTTGCATTAAAAGTGAAAACTAAATATAACCAGACCCATGCATTATTAGATGCACTAATTCTGAACAACTTTTGGCTGGTGGTACCATACGCTCACCATCAAAAAGAATGAAATTTCCTTTTGAAATCAGCTGATTAAGCTTAAGATTTCAAGTCGCATCAGGGCGATCACACTAAAAGGGACTCATTAGTGCTAACTCTATTTAAAAGTTCGAATTTCGTACGCAGTCAGTTAATATGAACGCGGACGTAACATTCTGGGCATTGTGTTAGTGAGTAATTTTTTCTGTCAACAATTGCCGGAAAGTGTAAAATCAGCTTCGGGAATTCTCAGAAAGTCGTGTTTTGAAAGGTCTATAGCTGTGGAGCCATCTCCATTTCCTTTTAGGTCAGCCTCCACTGTGCACATTTGTGGATGGTATGCAACTCATCCTGCAAGCAAGTCTGAGTTACTTTCCCAGTGATTTTTACACACCGATTTCCATTTCTGTAACCTCATCATATTCAATGAAAGACTGAAACCAAAGTTTGTACGTTTTTCTGAATTTGAAACTACGTTAAGTGAGTAAAAATTAATAAAATTTTAAAACTACATTTCACACTTTTATTGAGCACATTGGCTAGATTATTTAAGTGATGTGGATTCAAGCCCCAGTCCAGCTACCTTAGTGTTGAATCCTTAACAAGATTTTTTAACTGCCTTGTCCCTCCTCACCTGCTTGTGATTTTAATGAAATGCAATGACACATTGAATAATCTGTTGATCAATGAATCAGATAATCAACCAACCAATCAACCTATCAACTGATCGATCAATCAATCAATCAATCAATCAATCACACTTTACCTGACTTGATATACGAGTCATCATCCCCAATGCTGATATGTAAGACAATCTAGACAACACCTGTGTCACTCCTGCTCTCTCCATTTTGAATCTCTTTACTGACCAGTTGCCCTACAGAAAAATAACAGCATCAAATAAATTGAAACAGATACCATATGCAAAGTAGCATATGAATATAAGAGCATCAAAAACTGATTACCCAACGGTATTCATGCCGAACCAATTCTGTGTAATTGCATTGAACTGACAAGACCTATTTATTGTTAACCCCGATACTGACAATACTAGACAGGTGCCAATGTCTTTATGAATTGAGGATCTGCTGCCCAAATTTCAAAACCAATTCATCCCTGCGATCAGCAAGACTGAAAAGTTTGAGGAACTGACTCATAGTTGACACCAAAGCATCATTGCGGAGGGTGGTTTTTAGAGCGCTTTTTTTGGATTCTGTCTAATTGGTGGCTTTCATACTTACTTATTGCCTGATGCCAAACTGCACAAGCATATTTAAAAATTGAGCCAAAAATGTCATAAGAGGAATTGATTGAATTGTTGAAAGGTATGGCACAACCAAACTTGAAGTGTGTCAGAAATTTGATCCATTCAAAAATAATTTTAACCCAAAATGGCACAACACAAAAAAATCATCCTGACATAAAAATGTATGTGGACTCAAACAGATTTGAAAATATTAAGAGAAACTTATATCAGGTGTTGGTCCGGTCCACAAAAACTTAGAGGAATCAGGGTCCCTTAGAGCACTTTTGTCTACATATCTATAGAAAAAATAAAATTTAAACAAAAATCCATGGTAGAGGTTGCATTTACAAACAATGGGCCCTGTACTCTGAATTTTTGTTTACACTGTCCAATAAATTATTGTTTGGCCTATAACAAGCAGTGGAAAATCAGGCGAATGCTTACAGTTGATATAGCCATGACTAGCCCATTGGTGATTTGATCTTGTCTCATATGCTTCACAATGTCAAACTGAGCTGCACGGGGTTTAGGGATGGTCTGGTCTGCTATCTTCTTCAATTCTGTGTTGAATTTCTTGAATAAATCTTCAAACAGCAATGCTAAAAGCTGTATGAAGAAACAAAAAACAGTGTTTTTTTCAGTTAACATATGATATCATAGCTGACCGGCTGCCAGAAAAAAATCAAATGCAGTCAAGTCATGAGTTATCAATTCAGCAGGAGTCATGTGAACTGATCCAAGACCAAGTTTTGTCTGACCCCCTGAGCCTTACCTGGCCAGCCAGTTCCAATCTGCTGTTGCCATAGTACTCCCTATCATGTATATGGAAGGAACAACCTGATCCTTACCTGGCCAGCCAGATCCAATCTCTTGTTGCCATAGTAATACCTATCATCTATATGGTAGGAACCCCCTGATGATGTGATCCTTACCTGGTCAGCCAGTTCCAATCTCTTGTTGCCGTAGTAATCCCTATCATCTATATGGTAGGAACTCCCCTGAGCCTTACCTGGCCAGCTAGTTCCAATCTCTTGTTGCCATAGTAATCTCTATCATCTATATGGTAGGAGTCCCCCTGAGCCTGGATCACCCTTCTGGTCATAAGGGCTAGGTATACACACTTTGAACGGAAATTAAACTGCACAACCTGTGGTAAAAATATACAAGTTGGGGAAAAAATTAGTATTGAGAATTGAGTAGTAGCATATTCAGTAACTGGTAAATTGGTAAATAACATTGCTCTGACCAGGTAGCAATTCTTCATACCTGCAAACAGCTCAAGTTGTTGTGTGAGTGCAAGTCCTATCTGCATTTTGGTTATTTTACATAAGAAACATTTTTCTGTCTCACCAACACAGATATTGTTAAAAAATTTATTTTTGACTTGTTGAAAAATTTATGGCCCTCTGTCGGTATTCCCATGTATTACTTTTGCAATATAAATTAATCAATTGTTTGAAATATAATTCAAAAAAGAAAATGCAATCCAAATTTCCCATGAAACCAAGAAAGTCATGTCTACGCAGACACAACTTTCTTGGTTACATGGTGAGTGATATACTACTTTGTTGCTTTTACACTTTCAATTTTCTGTTTTGTAAAAATTGCAGGTGATTTTAGTTTGCAGGTGATTTATAGTGCACTACGCGGTCCCCCTGACTTGTAATACCACACGGCCTCAGCACACTTTACAGAGCAGTTCTAATCATTGGGTTTAAATCACTACTTGGACTCCCTGGGGCCAAAGGGCTTACTGCGGCCTACATATTGGCGCAACCCTAGCTTGAGCAATTCACACCCTCATAGAATATACAGTTTTCGCACACTCAGCTCCTAGCTGGACTCGAACGCGGAACGATCGATACATCTTATGTTTTAACAGTCCGAGAACTAACCGACTGAGCTAGCGAAAACTTTATGTTGTATGTTCTTTTGTAAGACATTTTTATCTGCACAGATACAGTTTTCTTGGTCACATGGGTGATATAATAGTCTACTTACACAAGAAATTTGTATTGCACCAAATACGACTTTGTTGCTTTTACACTTTGGATTTTCTATTTCACAAGAAAGTTGTATCTGCGCAGATATGACATTCTTGTTCACATGGGTGATATACTATTTACACAAACTTTGATGCTTTTACAAAGTCGTATCTGGTGCAGATACAAATTTTAGTAGTATATCACCTATGTGAACAAGAAAGTCATATCTAGACTTTTTTTGGATAAATGGAAAATCAATCATGCAGATATGCCACTTTGTTTTGATCCTTAAATGATTTAAAAATCTTTATTATCGGTATTTGAAAGTTTGATAACATATAAAATGTCAGTTACGACTTTCTTGTACTTGTATCATTATGTAATGGCTATGACTTATTGTTGTATGTTCTCTATATTACAACACATAGGAATAAAAAAACGCTTGCAAACACTTGACAGCCTTTCTTCAGCATGGTACCAAAATAATGTTACATAATCATTCCATTGAATTTGAATGTGCTTTATGTTTTCTTAAATGGTTGTTAAAAATCTTAAGTCTGGTCCTTAAAAATGTATTTTTTTTTAAATTATATATATATATTACATACACCTCGCACAAAAAGAAATGCACAATGTCTTCAGATCAGCAGTGTGTCAAAGTCTGATGATTCCAAATGTTTTCTTAATGTTATACTTTAGTTACTATGATGCAATCAATTTTAATTTAACAGTGGTAGAAATTCGTTCAAGGCTGCGAGAATCTTATTGGATTCTCGTAAATCTACTGAGGGAGAATCTTTGCAAGAATCTTTTGATTCTTTTACATTCATACACAGTGTATTCTACTAACTTTATGAGAATCTATTTGGATTCTCTTAAAATCTTCTAAAGGGAATCTGTGAAAATGGATTATCGGATTCTTGCTGAATTTTTATCCCTTTACATGCTAAGGAAATTGTTAGAATGACCATGATGACACGTGATATAAGAGTCCCAATATTGATTGCTATTAGCTGGCTTATGTGACAGGAGTGCAGTTTCCCTTGCAGTATAACTACGTATAGCGACCAGTATTCCCGCTAAGGTTTATGAGCTTGCGCCAATTCAAGCAATTTCAACAAACGTTGGAAAAGTGCTCACGCCAAAATCATGAGCTGAGGCTGAAAATTGGCCAAAATAAAGAAAGTAAATAAATATTTTTTACACATTTTCAGAAACCTGTTGCACCAATTTTTCTGGCTCCTGTGCCAATATTAATGGCTTGCCATACTGCCTTAACAGGAACACTGAGAGAAAACACTGAAATTGCATTGCATTATAGTTCATGCATTTCTTGTTTCATGCAAATGTCCTGGGAAATGATAATTGTGGTTCTCTCAATAGAGGGCCAAACACAGTAATCACTCGAGGGATTCCTGTATACAGCTCATTTGCGGTGGGTAGTCACATTACAGGACAGTTGTCACCTTGCCCAAAACCATTGTATATTAAAAAAGTTTGTGCTTGACTGCTCTGTAGTCAAATGAATACGCCAGTGTAAGAAAACCCCAACTCCAATAGCTCCCTTCTGTTAATTATACTTATTTTTTTATAAAATATAAATGCATGCAAATCTTGTTATAGTACATAGTTGCTATATTTAAACAGCCAGTACAAGAAACCCAAACTCCATGAGCTCCCCTCTGCAACTATAACCTAGAAAAGTTATCTAACAATGTCTAAAAAAGTCAACTACTAGGTCAAATGTGACACTATTAATGGGATATAGACATGGAAATGCTTTTTAGTGATTTGAAAGCATTTTCAGAGATTTGTATGCATTTATAATTTACAGAACTTAACAGAGCTATTGGAGTTGGGGTTTTCTTGTACTGGCGTATTCAAATGATACATGATAATGACAATGGTAGACATAAATGAACAACAAAACAGAAAAAAACAACTTACAGGTACGTGTGCAAGTATGGTTGTAGCCAGCAGTTCTCGTGCTTCATCAACTTTGGTTTTCTTAGGTCCTCCCCACATTCTTCGTTGACGTACTTTGCTGCCTATGTACTTAAGTGCCTGTTAACAAGTAAGTTAGAATAAAGATATAATCAATTAGCTGCATGGGTGTAGCCAGTAGTTCTCTTGCTTGGCGTTTTACCGCATGTTGGAAATCACAGCACAATGTAGTCCAGGGGTGGGGAAGTCATTTACAATGGTGGAAGATACACGGTATGTGCTGCCCTCAAGACCCCCTTTTCATGCCTCCTCTCCTATTCCCCAAGATGCCTATTTCAAGATTACTTCAGTTCTGAAGGCCTCAATTTTCAATGAAAGTGGCTCAAAACTGTATTTAATTAAATTTCAACCTAATGTTTAGCGATTTTTAGGTCCATTTTGGACAAAAACTTGTTATACAAATTCTTTTTTTTGCCCGAAAATCAGTTCAGCAAAGAAATTTTGATATCCCGGGTGGCACATACATGTACCTATCAAAAAAAAATATGCTAATTTTTCACATGAGCTCCTAATATTAGTCTCGGAAGCAGTCTACATTACTACAAACATTAAACGAGAGATTGGCTGATGAGAATGAGACTGTGTAAAAGACTATGTGAATAACAACAACATTTTTTTTTTTTTGGGGGGGGGAGGTATTCTTCAGTATTGCTTCACGCTTTTGAATAGAAATCTGCTCATATGGTTGTGTATATGTAGAAGACCAAATTAAAAAAAATAAACACAAACGTATGAGTTCCTAATACTAACCAGATCATGCAACATTATGTGACTTTCCTTGAATGGTTCCAAGCTTGGTTCCATTTTAACGTGAAATTGTGGTTAAATTTAATATCAATAAAGTAGAATTTTGCATGTTATTACCTAAACCAAGTTTATACACTATTTTTGTGATCTTTCCTCTGCGAACAAGATATGATGAATTGAAAAAATGACCGCAAATACCAAAAAAAATCCCTCAAAACAAGTTGTCTCTTACCTGGTTCTGTGTGTAAATCTGCAATCTATGACACTCTTCCAAATTAGGTGCAAAAATAGACATGACATTGTCCTCTGTGCCAATCATCTGAACAATCTCCTGGTCACTCTCTAGCCCCATGGCCTTGAACACTACCACTATTGGGATATCCTGTAACAGAAGTGGTTATGATAAAATGTAAGTAATTTGTACGGATGCTTAAAGAAAAACAAAGAAACAGTCTAGGCTTAACTGCGTTTTATTGACACTGAAATAGTGTCGACGGTAGCTCTCAACGCTAGCATCTAATGCACAGAAATTGAATCACAATGAAGAAAACTACATAGAAGCTAATAGTATCTCATAAGCAAATCCTGTACAACTGCCACAATTGATTTTTGTTAATTTTGGTGGCCACAATATTTGTTTCTGAGGGTGAAAGGCTAGTGTCGAGCACCAGCGTCAACGCAATCTTAGTGGCAATAAAACGCAGTAGCGCCCTAGGGAGACCTGCCCAGAACAGAGGGATCTGGCATTCAGCTAGATGCACTATACAATTTTCAATGTTCAAATAAGTGAGAAATGGAAACAAAATAAATGATGCAGTATTTTTGCCATTACTAGAATGCCACTTTCTTAAAAATAAACATCTGAAATTGTCAAATTTTTTACCCCAAAAAATTGAGCTGAATTTAAATATGATGTTTCAAACTTCTGACTTCAGAAAAATCTCTATTCAGACTTTAATCTGAAGGTATTCTCATGCATCGATCTGTGTAGTAAGAGATGTCAGAAAACTGCATTGGTAGCATAGGCCACCATTTTGTATATCAGGGGTCAATTTCATTAAACAATTAAGATGCATTGTAGCTACGAAGGGTTCAGCTCATAGCTAGACTGGGCTCATAAAGACATGAACACCATTTGAAAGTGTGCAACTCATAATAATAGGAATTTACACAGGTAAAATTCAAACGTTGTACAGGATCAAGGGGTTGGGTTGTTGCAAGTTAACGATAGGTTTGGTCATACGATGAGTTGACGATGCATTTAAATGTTATTGAAATCTGTCCCAGGCAGCATCCTCAAATATTTTAAATCAAGTGCAATCTAAATAAACTAATTGAGATTTCATATACCTCAGATACAGTATTGTGCTTCAAATAGTGCCTGCCTTTCTTAAAGATGACATTTGTCCGACTTTTACGTTCATGCGTGGAACTGAAAGAAAAAAAGAGAAGAATTGTTTAACTATTTGCTGTATCTATTCATAACAATCGAGTATACTAGTCTGTAAACCAGGACACTCAATGTGCTCTCTGAGATTTGCTTTGGAACAATCTGCCAATTTAAAACCCCTTACAAACTTTAAACCTATAATAAAACAAACTCTTAAACAGACACATCATTTTTCACTCATGACCAAACATGAAAACACAATCACATTCTCGAACAACCTTAGTCTGTTGCATTAATGCAACAGACTAAGGTTAAGACTAAGGTTACCCAACTCATTTTCGAACTTTGACTTAGAATTGGAAGTGCAAAATCACGTCCACTTGATCGACCTTGTATCATCCAACTTGTATGTTCTGAATTCAAAAGTATTATGGATAATGACAACTTGTTTGAGGATAGTTTACATAAAAAGGACAACGCTAGGATTAAATCCCTGAAGGGAACAAGAAAGATTTCTGCAACAAACAGCGATTCCTAAAAGGAAAATATTTTTCAATCCCGTCTGTCATGCAAAATTTATGGCTCCAAAATTTATCAACAAACCACAGATTTACTGAAGTTTTTTTTATTTATATGGGTTATTTTCATAATTTTTAGAGTTCAGATTCCTGTATGTTTGTTTTTGAAACCATTTGAATAGAAACAAGTTCCATCTTTTGTCCTGTCTGTCAAGTGTGAAATTACTCTTTGGAATAACCTACCTTGTCACATTACAAGACACATTCCCTTTCCTATCAGCTTCTACAATCATTCTGTTCTTGGATAACTGTTCCTGTATAAGAATGACTTTCTCCACTCCTTTGCAGACAAAATACCCCCCTGGATCCAGTGGGCACTCGTTAAGCTTCGCCATCTCTGCTGGACTTTTGCCTGTCAACACACAGTTGGAACTCCTCAGCATGATAGGCATCCTGAAATACAGGAAATCAATACACATATATACTTTTGGTTAAGAAAACTAAACACACATGTTTTAACCTGAGTAAATACACCTCATTGTAGAGTGTGATCATGAATGGAGAATGCAGTAAACTTAACATTTCGAAAATTTTCAACATTTACGTTTATTTCATGTCAAGTTTTGAAGTTTAGTAAAGTCTCAAAATCATTCCTATACAATTTTTATCCATATTTTTTTATCTTTTTTCATGTGTTTTACTTAATTTTCGCTACGTAAATTTGAACCTTCTGCGCATGGTTTTGCGCATGTCCCTCTAAACACAAAATGTCAGGCTCTTTACATGTATAAACCAATACTCTTAATTGTGTCACATGATGACTTATGCTTTCTCTGGTTTTTGTTTTCATATCTCGGAACATTTTGAATTGGAAATCAAGAATTTATCAATAAAGGAAGAAGTTGTTTGATTTTCCTCTGATTATTATATATATTTTTTCAAAAATGTGTATGTTTCAAATCATTTGCATCACCCGGGTGCTGTAGTAGGTAAAAAAATCATCGCATGGGTCTCAATTTTCCTGTCCCACCACGCACAAAAAAGTTGGGAACGTGCCCGGTGCCCGCTTAAGAAAAAACATGGTCTTGTGTCAGATTTCATCATTAAAACAAAATTCAGGGATGCAAGTCACTGAAGTCAAAATTTCCTAATATGTCTTTAAAAATTTCCTTGAACATATATACTTTTCCTATTCTTTTATACATGACAACATTTTCAGATTTACAAGCATCTCTGAATTAATTTCCTACCATTTATTAACATACAAATAACCAGAGTTGGTCAGCTCGTGGCTTATCTTCATGAAACAATCATTAAATTCCAATAATGGTGGCTGGGTTATTTAAAAATCCAGACTGAATTTAACAGAACGAGGATAATCAGTAATCTCAGATGATTATTTGGCAATTATCATCTCACCCACGGCAAATCATGGGATTGAGTCTCACCCACATAGCAACTGAGCAAATAACAAGAGTTACAGAACCAGTTATTTAACCTAGAATAGCATCGCGATATGACCCAACCATTCGGTCACAAAACTATGTATTTTCGGGAGTACGATAGTGCATGAAACATTTGCAGTGCATATGCATATATGTTTCTCATTGTGATTAAAACTTTGTTAATTTTTTTAAAAGACAAAATATATATATTTTAAATTCTGGGGTCGGACCTCCAACCCCACTTGTTTTAAAATGTATGTTATTTTACGCTATGATAAGGGTATAAAATTATTGTTTAAAACTTTTCTGAATGAGATTTTCAAAATTCACATGCTTGACATCTTACACCACCTGATTAAATTTGGAATAGAAATGAAAAATATAAACGATTTGAGCTCTTCACCTGTTATTTCAGTGCCACTACTTTATCAAAAGTAATAAACTCCTCTCTTACTTAATTTGTAAAAACCCTGAAGCCTATAACAGGCGCTGAAGAGCTGCAAGTTAAGGCAAGGCTAAACTTACCGTCCAATGGGCAGATTATTTCGTATGACTCTCTGCTGCCCTCTGGTGTATTCCACATCAACAGTGATTGGTGCCGAGTATGTCATGTCGCGGAGTCTGCACTCATGGGGTGAGATGGGTTTGGTGATGTTGAATCCTTCCTCTACATCCGGAGAACCGACATAGATATTGAGATACCTATTGACAGGAATCATAGAAACAAGACACTATTAGTTATCACCTGTTTGTTCATGCAATACCTTAAAATATCACTAGTTTGAGGTCGGATCACATGTGGCCGTCGTGATACGACCTCAAACCAGTGATATTTTTCTTTATGAGAAAAAATGGGGGGGGGGGGTATTTGGTGTCAACGTTCATGTTTACTGAGTTAGAAATTTGTTATCCCCTGTTTGTTCTCATGCAATGTGAAAAATATATTAATGGTTTGGGTTCGTATCACACTTGGCTTTCAGCTTCGTGTGATATGAACCCAAACCATTAATATTTTCTCATATTGCATGAACAAACAGGGATAACTAATAGTGTTGCAATAAAACTTGCACACAAGCACAACTGCATACTGTGTGATTCAACTGTGTGTACAAAAAAAACCCAAAGACTTGTAAAAGAGCCATGTGATACAAGAAATACCATATCTAGGCAACATAGGAAGTGGAAACATAATATAGCAAAATAGAAACATATTTATTGGTTATTTTCAAATGAAATTGCTTCTTTGTTGTCTACTGAATTAGAGAATAAATAATGTACGCCCATCCATTATGAGACAATAGATGACAGGCAAAACAATAAATCGCCATCTTTTATTCTCACAAATTTGAGTCATTTATAAACCAAAAATGATGAAAATTATTGCAAAAAACTATAAACATTATCATTGGAAAAACGTACACCCCTATTCAAACATGAAATATTCCAAACCCAGTAAAGCTGTTCGCGCCAGAGGTGTGCGTATACCTGCATCGGACTGTGATTTTGAACGCGCGGCTCCACTGCGTTTTACGCTGAACGCACTGTCATCTATCGTCTCATAATGGATGGCCAACATTACTTATTAGGAAGTAAAATCGCACTCAGTGACTAAGAATGGTAGATAGTTATCACAGAGGATGAACAGGTGCACCATGAAACCTCCTCATTGTTCAATGGCTATGCTTTGAAAATTGTATTTCCAAGAAAGTCCACTTGTATTTGTATTGTTATTAGGCCATTGAAAGTTGATTCCTAGTTTCCCGTTTGCCACCCATGTCACATTTTTTTTTCCGGCCACGTTGTCAAAACTAAAATCCAAAAATAATTCATTATTTCATTTTTTTTGCAAGAAAAGTACATTTTTGTTGAGTTTTTCATGATTTTAAGGATGATTTTTGAAAATAAGATTCTCGCAACGACAATGAAACTTACTGGAAGGTAGCTAAAAATAGCCTAGTTGTTTGCTGATCACATATAGTTATAGTACAGAATAAGGCTTGTGTAGAGAACATTGTTGTTTTGCTGATCCCATGTGTTAATTTCTTAGTATACAACAATATTGTAGTTCATTTGGGGCTATTCGCGTAGGTGAGTGAGCCCCGAGGTCTTATTCTTACATTTACATATCGAGCAAACACATACATGACATGTTTTGCGTTTTTTTTATTACAAATATATGAAACATTTTGGAAATATTTCATTACTGATGATCGCTCATAGTAAATGGTGAGGATTTTATACATTAAAGTTTTATCAGAATATGTAAGAACTTATGTGTGATTTATGACTATAGCAATAAATAAACAAATGTAAGTTATTTTAAAAATAGAACAAGTTCATAAGAAGTCAAAAAACTGTACCTCAAGACAAATAGAGGTACACAGACTTGCATGTTACCCTGTGATTTACTTAAATTTCAGTGAATAATGAAATGGGGGAAATAATGAATAATAAATAATGAAAGAGTCACCTCGTCACAGGTGAGAGCTGAATGCTACGGGAAACTAGGAATTAACTTTCAAGGGCCTTATCAATACAAATGTGCATATAATTATTACATGCAGGTGATTTATTGTGAACTGCTAATTGACTTGTAACTCAACATAATCTTGGCACACTGTAGAAGATGCTCATAAACCATGCAGTTTCCAATCCAAAAATAGCATTATTTTTAGAACACATGGCTAACTGTTAAGGCACTGCATCACTCCTGGGCTTTAAGTTTGAAAGAACAAGACTGAATGGAACTTGATCATTTGAAAAACGAAAATACTTTGGAGATAAAATAAAATCTGAGGCAAATATTGTTCTAATTTAGATTTTGATTCATTTTTCTGTTTTAAACCAGAAGATAGTATTGCTGTTGGTGATGGAGGTGTTTTCCCCTTAAATGGCTAGGTCTTCCTTGGTCCACATTGAACTCTTGTGTGCAATTTATAGATCAGCGGTTCTCAACTAGTCCTAAAAATGTGCCACTAAATGCAAAAATTGTAAGGGAAAGTGTCAAACTTGCCTATTTCTCAGTGTATTCCTAATGTATTTCTTTGTTTTTAGAGAGTGTCAAAGCGCCAATCAGTACTTGTCAAAGTGCCAAATTTGCATGGCACACGCGCCGCTAGTTGGGAATCCCTGGCCTGTTATAAATCATAATGACTACATAAGTTCCTTCAAGAAACTAACACTTACTTCATATAAAATGTAGGATCTGCATCACTGGTAATCTTTTCATTTGCTAACATAATTTTCTTGATCTGAAAAATACAATGACAGAAAAGGTTTGTATCTTTATAAAATAAAGAATGGTAGCTTAATCCTTAGGTGAACGCATGATTTATGCGCTGGCGGCTGAATCCTGCTTCAGCAATTTTTGAGCATAGTGACTTATATTCCATACAAAGAGATTATACAAAAATTAAAATACAGATGAACTGGTAGACCATTCCTATAATTGGCATAGCTCAGACCAAGACAGGGAATGGTAAATAAACCCATGACACAAAGAACTGTACTACTGTACTATACAGTAACAATGAAAACATACACCCTCAAAATTATTGTCTCAAAATGTGCAAGCTAGTAGAATGAATGATCAATAATCATTACCCCAATTGGGTAAGCTTATTCCACCATAATCTATAAATCTCTTTGATCCATCCACACTGCGTTTGCTGCTCATCAGAATCCAAAATCCGTTTGAAATGTCATGTCATGTCATGTAACATTGGTTAAGAAAACGTAGGTAAATCATACCCACATTAATCTAACTGTACTCGACGTCGTTGTCCTCGTCGTTGTCATTATTATCATAATCATCATCATTAGTCAACTGAGCAGCAGGTGATCACAAGTTTTCTCCAGTTACTTCTGTTTTGGCCAAGTCGGAGACAGCCTTTGGTTGGAACATGTTGTTTGTATCCCCCAAGAGCTTGGTTGTAAAATAGATATTTTTTTTGACAGCCTGGCTTCCTCTTTCCATGGGGTAGTGTGTAGAAAACCTACAAACACCCAAATTCTCCCTCTAGCTTCCTAAGTATATGACCAAGAACTGTAAGCTGTCTCAGCCTTACTCAGTTTATCGGAAGTTCGGTATCTATAGCAGGAGATTGGGGCACAATTAATATGCTTGATGTTTCAAAAAGCATGATTCTGTGGCAAGAAGTTGCTAAAGTATTTATCTTAACTCTCCAACAGGCTACATGGTCTAATGTCCAAGATATACTATAGGCAAAACAATAATTTATTGGACAATGTATACAAAAATCCATAGTACAGGGCCCCATTGTTTCCCATTGGGCAAAATTCAACTTACAAACATTGAATCAACATTGATTCAACATTTAGCCTAAACCTTCTAAACCATTTTCAACGTTGATAAATGGTTTAATTCTGGTTGATTTTGTAACACTTTTTGAAAATCTAAACCATTTAGTATCAACGTTTATTAAACGTTGATTCAACATTTAACATCAACCAATTCTAAATCTTATTTCAAAAGTGGTTTAGTATCAACGTTGAATCAAATAAACCTTCTTTCTCTTCTAATTGAAATGGTTGAATTCTGGTTGAATTTAGGTTTAGTTTATAAACGGTTTACTATCAACATTGATAAATTTGCTTGTGCCCACTGGGTTGTAAATGCAACCCCTATCATGGATTTTTGTGTAAATTGTCTAATAATTTTTTAGTTTGTCTATAGCAAGACACAGGTAGTGTCTAGCTTGACGCTAACAGAGGCGCTAAAGTTCAAATTATTTTAACTTGCTAGCGTCTAGTTAGCATAGATGTGTCAAAAATATCATGGATTTTTGTGTAAATTGTCTAATAATTTTTTAGTTTGTCTATAGCAAGACACAGGTAGTGTCTAGCTTGACGCTAACAGAGGCGCTAAAGTTCAAATTATTTTAACTTGCTAGCGTCTAGTTAGCATAGATGTGTCAAAAATCAAACCAAACGCTAGCTGTGTCTTGCTATATCATGGGCTTCAGAATTTTCTGAAAACTGTATGACTACATACCTCAACATTGATGAAGTAATTGAATGAATCAATGTGTTGTCTGACAAGGCCTCTGACCTTCAGGAAGGCTGGCAACAGCTTCCACTTCTCCTGTGAAATAATAAATAAAGTAAGGAATGGTTCTAGCCACTTGAAATAACATATTAGTAGATTAAATGCTTTGAAATCTGGCAACACATCAAAGGCAAGTCACCTGGCAACAATCTGCGTATAAAAAGTAGAAAATCTGTGAGGATGAAATCATGCAACTAAAATGGCACTAATCATTGCATATATGATTGGCTTAATGTTGTTATGATAAGGTGATGTTAAATTTCTGATTGGCTGAATTGGAAATACAAATATTTATCAGTCAAAATAAAATGAGTTGTGGCATTCTTGATTTCATCATTCCAGGATCCGAGTTTGTCATATTCACATCCAATGAAATATTTGTTTGTTTGCCATGACGTGGTATCTTTTTGTATCTGTGTATTGATTATATATAGTGTCTATTGATGATGCTATTATACTTATTTGTAAAGTATTCTAAACAAATTCTGATTTTTTCGTAATATTGGGTAGGCCTAATTTGGTTGTTTTTTTACAGTACATGTATAGAGAGCCTGCTCTGCTTGGAAAGCAATTGCTTGTCACTAAATCAGTATAATCATCAATAAATAATAAGGAACAAACAAATAAATACATATAAAGCAAGCAAGCAAGCAAACAAACAAACAAACAAACAAACAAATAAATAAATAAATAAATAAATACAAACTTGAGTACCATACCTCAACAGATTTGATAGGTGCTGACAGTGACTTGGCCTTCTCAGCATCAATGTCTTCCTCCATCTGCACAGCTCCATCCTTCCTCATTGTGGATGTTTAGTAGCTGACAATTATTTAGGAGTTTTTTCTTGATGAAAGAACAGTTGTTACCAATTATTCTGCATAAAAACTAAATAAAAAGTAAATAAAAAATCATCAACTACAATGTATTCAATGTAATTAATTGAACTATAAAATCCCTATGGTAAAACCAATTGCTAAAGCCCTAGGCCTTGGTAGTCAAGGAGTATTCAAAACAAAAACTTTGTGCTTGTGAAAATTAATTATCATTTTGATGTAAAAAAACAAAACAAATGCATGATCAAAGTGCACATTATTTATTTTTTTTTCAATAACAAACACTTTCAGTGGATACTGAATTAATGTTGTTTACTATATGGGTGATCAAACAAAAAGGGGATGGCAAATAAGCAGGTGACATTGTACACGTCAAACCGTAATGGCTGACGTGGTGGGCTAGACACGCCACACATGCACCATGACTACAAATCATCTGACTGGCTACCTAATAGCTGCAAAGAATTTACAGCACCAAGAACCAAGAACACTTGAAATGGTGTATAAATCATAAAATGTCTGGAAAAAAGTTAAAGCAATACTATAAAGTGTTAAAAATGAAGTGCCCCCTGTCACCCATGACTTTTGATTTTTTGGGGCTTATTGGGTTTGTTTTTGTAGATCTATACAATAATGAATACCCTCCAAACGATTTGGCTCAAAGATGCTTATTTTTTCTGTTATGGCCATTTGTTGAATTAAATTTGGGATCCCGAATTTAATTCCATATGTATTAGTATAGGAAAGTATACATGTACTTTTAATCATTTTTGGTGGCAAAACAATTTTTTTCACAAAATACACTTAAGAGCTTTTAGATATCACAAAAGACAAGACAAGACCAGAGAGAAAAAGAAAGGAAAACAGTACTGAAAGAAAGGAAGAAAAGAAGGACATATCAAAAACAAACAAAAGGAAAAAGGAAAGAAAAAAGAAAATAATGATAATAATAATAAAAAAAGAAAACAATAAAAAATGAAGGAAATTCTAACCAAATCAACGAAGTTCAAAAAAAATTATGAATGGTTGCAAATTGAGAGCTAATTTTCTAGGTATTGGTAAAATGATGTATACTATAAGCTAATTCACAAAAACATTAAAGGGGCAATTCATGATCCACTTTTCACCCTCAAGGTCACCTCTATCAAAATTAATTTTTTTTAGCTTATAAGAATCGTCAACAGGTATATGATACGATCCCCAAACCATACTTTCATATATGTCCTTCCATTTTTGAGAAAAGTGACAAAATGTGTCATTTTCTAAAATTTTATAATATTACATGTATTGATACTACATGATTATACTAACATATCCTACCAGTAGTTTCTGCTGAATTTGTGTAACAGAGGAGAAAAATTAAATTATTTACCAGCTGTATTTTTTGTCGCCGGCGACGAAAAATGGTTGAAAAAGTGTTTCTAGTTTCAAATCTTAAACAATCTTGTTTCTACACCTGTGATGGGTAAATTTTTGATAAAATTGTTTCTTTTTTGATATGTATTAACTTATCTCCAAGAGCTTCATTTGATCTTTTATCTGGTTAATCCAGACTGAGGTACAAATTTAGGATTTAGAAAACACTGGATAGTCACACCACCTTCACATATATTGCAAATCAATTCGCTGTCAATTTGAGCCATTTCTGTGTACATTTTTGTACTTTTTTGATTTTACTACACTTTTAGGCTTTATTTAAAGCATTTCCATAAGTTTTTAATTCTAAGTGGAATCTAGGCTAGTCCCTTTAACCTAACTTCAGTCTTCAGTGAAATCTTTCTGATCAGCCTTTAAGGCTATACTAGAAGTGGTGACGATGACCTTTCAGCCAGTGCAGTGAAGAAATCAGGGTGCAAAGATGAACGTATTTACAAACGTGCCAAAAGCGTGTATATACAAAGTTGTGCTGGATGGTGCAGATGAGATGCTTAAAGACTTCTGAGGGTTGGTGGCAGTCGCATCTCCCTGATGATGGGTAGCGCTGCCGACTTGGAACGTCTCAGTTGATGGTGCTAAAACTGTTGATGCTGGGAGTCTATTCCATACACGGATAGCTCTAGGATAGTATGAGTATCCGTATGCATCGACATTGGAAGTTGGTTGCATATAGTTGTATCCATGCTGTAGGCGACTTGATGTGGTAAGTCAGTTGAAGGTACGATGGAAAATGTATGTTAACATGACTGAACTGGATTTTATAAAACATTGTGACCTGGTTGAGTAGCCGTCTGGTGTGAAGTGTGTCCCAGTCAAGGGCTTGAACAAGAGGTGTCACACTGGTGGTTCTGCGGTAGTCGGCATGCACAAAACGAGCTGCTTGACATTGGACTTGTTCTATGCGATCAATATTTTTTTTGGTGTATGGATGCCATGCCTCACCACTGTATTCAAGCTGCGGTCGAACTAATGACAAGTAGGCTCTTGATTTGACATCCTTGGCACATGTTGATAACGTTCTCCTCAGCATACCTAGAGTGCGGCTAGCTTTTTTGGCTGTCTTTTGGCAATGGGAGGTCCATGAAAGATCATCTGTTATTGTTACTCAAAGATAGTCATGTTCTTTTGTTCTATGAAGAATTTCCCCTTTTATGTTATAATCATAGAGACTAGGTTTTTTCTTCAAAGTGATTGACATGACTGCACATTTGCCAATATTAAAGCTCATGAGCCAGGTATCAGCCCAGGTGGCAAGAGTGGTAAGGTCTTCTTGTAAGATTTCATGGTCAGATTGGCTGGAGATGTTTTTGTACAAGATGCTATCATCTGCGAACAGCCGGATGTTAGACTTCAGCTTGTCATTGATGTCATTGATGTACAGCAAGAAGAGTGCCGGTCCGAGGACCGACCCCTGTGGCACGCCAGATGTAACATCTTTCCATGATGAGTGACTTCCATTAACAGAGACCGCCTGTTTTCCGTTGCTGAGAAAGGCTTTTATCCATCTGAGAGTGTTGTCACTGATACCGTAATGTTCTAGTTTGATGGCCAATCTATGGTGGGGCACCTTATCGAATGCTTTGCTGAAGTCTAGCAGCACTAAATCGGTCTGACCACGGTGATTCAGAGTAGATGCCCAATCATGGGTTGAACAAATGAGCTGAGGGACAGTTGATAGTTTCTCCCTGAAGCCGTGTTGATTGTCCAGAAGGATCTTATTAACAGATAAATGCTTGGCAATATGGCTGAGGACATCATGTTCTACGATCTTACAAGAGAGACATGTGAGCGAGATTGGTCTATAGTTCCAAGGATCACCTTTGGGTCCTTTTTTGTAAAATGCTGTGACAAGTACTCTGCTCCAGTCATCAGGAATAATGTCGATTGCTGGAATAGGAACTGCATGGCAGGTGCAATTTCTTTTGCAACAGTCTTGAGCAGCCTTGCTGGAATCTCGTCTGGTCTGAAAGCTTTGTTTGGGTTGAGGTTGGCGAGTTGCTTTGCCACTCCTTCAATACCAATGGTGAGATTACCAATTTTTGGGTAAATAGATGGATCTTTGCTGGGAATGTTCAAGGGATCTTCTATGTTGAAAGCAGACTGGAATTTGGTATTAAGTGCATGTGCCTTTTCAGAGTCTGTTGTGCACAATTTTCCATCAGTTCTCAGAGGAGGAATACCAGTGTTCTCTGTGCGCATAAGTTTTACGTAAGACCAAAATGTCTTAGGCTTGTCTTTCAAGCTTCCACCAACAAAGTCATTGACGTAGCGGTTGTGAGCATTACGCACTACCTTTGTTACTTTGTTACGGTAGGATCTAAATATGGCCCAGTCTCTGTGGTTTCTGGATTTCCTGGCCTTGTTGAAAAGGCGATTACGTTTTCTCATCAATCTCTTGATTTTGTAATCAATCAACAGTAAGTGGCGTCTGCCTTTGGTGGTCTTAGAAGGCACGTGCTTCTGCATCAGGTCAGTGAGAGCTTCTTTAATTCTCAACCAATTAGAGTTTACAGAGTTGGATTCTGGATTTGAAGACAAGAATGCATTGGTAAACTTCATGGTATCCCCTTTCAGTTGGTCTTCGTTGCATTTTCTGAAGAGGAACACCTTTCTTGGTGGCTTTTGTTGGAAGTGTGGTTTAATGTTGATGTCACATAACACAATACAGTGATCAGATATTCCTGGCAGCACCTCAATCTCGCTGATGAGATTTGCATTTGAAGTCACAACAAGCTAGGTCCATAATCTTTTTAGAAATCGGTCTTGTTATTTTCCTAACAAGCTGAGCCAAAGAGTTGTCAAGCAGATATTGGATAAATTTCTCATGGACAGCCTTTGTTTTGGTTACTGTTGCACTCCACTCTACCTATCACCATGTTGACATGCTGGCGTGGGTGTTTAGTGAGGATATCTTGGATGGTACGGTTCAAATTTTCAACTGAGGCAAATTCACTATTACTGGGAGGTCTATAGAAGCTGGCTAGAAACAAAGATTTGCTGTTTGCAAAACGCAGGTTAGCCCAGATAATTTCACTGTATGTGTCCAATTTAGGCATATCAATAACAATCAGCGTGTCTTTGAAAGCAAGGAAAACACCACCCCCATGTTTATTCCGATCCTTTCTGATAACGGTGTAATTTTCAGGAAACAAGGAGTAGGTTGCCATTGAGCTGTCAATCTTAGTTTCACATCCCATGATTATTTTCATTAACCAGGAACCTCAAAACTGACGTCATTTTGTGCCGATGTCAAACCCGGTATGTTAGCGCAAATTCACTGATTTGGTTAGCGATCTTTCGAAAGTGGCGGTCAAACAACGTCTAAGAAAACTCTTTGTTTTAAGTTTAGCAAATACTGCATTGACATCACATGTCATAGTCCACATACACATGTAAAAAAATGGTATACTATTTATAGGTGATAAATGAAATGTAAACATTTTTTACTGAAATAAATTTAAACTTAAATTACATTTTATCTGTCTCCTTCAACTTGTAAATGGTGTCCAAAATCAGTCAGTTTTATGTGGTGGCACAAAAGAGGAAATGTCAAAAGTCGCGTTAGCCATTGACTGAGTCTGAGGAGGAGCACAGTATGTCAGTGCTCCGTGACGATGAACGGTGCTTCCTCTATAATTATGCCATTGTTTGTGAAATTGTGTTTGTACTGTGACTGTGTAAGTGTTGTACTGTTGGTGTAAATGTTATGCGAGGTGTGTGTGTGTGTGTGTTATAGGTATGGAGTTTAAATAATAAATTATTTAATTTCGGTTCACAGAGTGATTAGAAATTAAATTTACATTTTAATGTAAAATTATTTTAGGAAGCTCACAAGTCAAGATTTAAGCTTAACTCTTACATGCTGAGAATATACAATAAACTCGCAGAATAGTTACCAATGATGCTGACTTTAATCCTATACAGTAATTTACCTACTAAAGTGTCAAACCATGACATTTTGTACCATTTTGGAGTTAAATTTCACCAGCATTTCATCACACGGACTTACGCGAAGCACGCCGTATTCAGGACTCCTACGCAGGCACACTATCGGTCAGTTCAAGTGAACGCTCTGATCCGTTCTCTGTAGGAGTCTAAACGTACGACGTGCTGTTCATAAGAATTTCCGCGAAATTTTGCAAGCTTACAGACTCGAATTTCGTCAAAATCTACCTGTTTCTCATCAATTGTTTTCATTCATTTCGTGACGTATTAGCAGAGTGTATTAATATTGTCCTTAAAATCCATCGTAAGGTATTCTTTATCGTAAGTACGTGCTTGCAAAAATAAACTTATATTATAAATCATGAAAATGTATTTATGGAGCTGGAGTGGAACAATTTTGGGCAAATTTCCAAGGCCGAGGCTATTTGCATAACGGTAATGCGAACAAGGCAAAAATTCCTGTTATTCGCATAATGGTTATGCGAACATGGCAAATTTTCCTGTTATTCGCACAACGGTCTGTCAACGGTTATGCGAACAAGGGCCTTGACAAGGGCCAAGCAAGGCAAAGATTTCTGTTATTCGCATAACGGTTATGAATTATGCGAACGAGGCAAAGATTCCTGTTATTCGCATAACGGTTATGCGAACAAGGCAAAGGTTCATGTTATTTGCATTTAATGGTTATGCGAAAAATGCAAAGATTCCTGTTATTCGCATAACGGAGACAAAGGAATGGGATGGTATATGTCAGTGAAAATATGACATTTTACAGTTACAACTTGCTTTGTGTATCCAAATGGTTTGACTGGTACATATGAAATTTTAAAATTTAGACATGGCTAGTCAAGATTCCCTGGGAACATCTAGGCCCTACAGGTGAAACTTTGAAAAATGGGACTGGGCAATTTAGGTTACCGGCAATTTAAAGGAGCAATTCATGATTTTGATGTGGAAAAAAATTGCTGCTTTTCTACTTTTAGAAATAAAAAGAAGAGTTCAACATAAATATATACTGAAAATTTCACTTGATTCCAACCGTTCGTTTCCAAGTTACAAGCTTTTCAGCATTTTCCTTTGCCTTTTCAAAAAACCCATAGACTACTGTGTTGTAATTTCTAGCTGTTGGGCCCGACAATAATTAGAAAATGACACATTTTCTAACTTTTCTCAAAAATGCAAGCACACATAAAAGAATTGTTTGGGGATCGTAACATAGGGCCTACATGTACACCAGTTGAGGATTCTTCTACTTCTACGCTTATTCTCATCAAAGCCTTTTCAGCATCTAGATGAGCTCTCTGGTCCTAGAGAGATGATATACTTTTGAAGGTATTGACTATGCACTCTGGTCCTAGAGTAGATGACGTATTTTGACATACGGTCACGGTTGCCGGGGAAGGTTCCCCTACTCTTATTTCGAACGGCCGTAGCCTAGCCCGTGACGTTCTTTTACATCCGACAGTGTGTCAGGAACACTTCAGATGGGACCGACGGCTTCACGTGCCCTTCGAAGCACGAAGCAAGTAGAGCAAAGTTTCTTGCTTAAGGAAACAATGAGACAAGCCGAGACCGGGACTCGACCCACGACAGACAAATGCAATTGATTATGAGTCCAACGCTCTAACCACTCGGCCACGCTCCCCTCTGTACGCTAAGAAACTCAATTTTGGTACAGGTGACCTTGAGGGTGAAAAGTGGATCATGAATTGACCTTTAGGCTCATTCCAGTGGAAACTGAACCTTTTTTTATTTCAAGCAAAAAATCAGCTTTTTTATTCGACCACATAAGCATGTTTTTCAGTCATACATTTGTTACTTGGTACGTAAGAAGTATTTTCCAATCAGAAATTGTAAAGTTTGTCTATCCGTGCATGAATGAGCACATGTTTTGTTTCAAAAAGTCACAAACGTTACCAAAAAGTTACACCTAAATGTCACAAACGTTACCAAACGTTACAACACAAAACAATGCATTAAAATTATTCCTGGCGATATAATGTTCTTTTATGAAATATTTGTAAATATGTTTCCCATAATCGGTGTAAGGCGCAATAAAAAAATCGTTGACACTTCAGAGAAATTGTACTTTGAAGTCATTTGGAGCGAAAAACCATTTCTGTGCGCGGTCACAAACGTTACCGAACGTTACATGGACTTTACTCAGGATTTTGGCAATTGATTTAATTTTCAAACATCTACATGTCTTGACCCCACCAGTGAGCACCATTATCAACAACAAACTCGTTGATAATAATATAATGTTTTTGCTAGGTTCTGTGGCCATTTAAAAGTGAAATTTCTCAATTTTTCGGTCACAAACGTAACTTTGGAATGAGCCTTTAAGGATAGATTTGTGACGATTTTTGTATTTTTCTCAAAAATTAATAACACAATGGTAATGAAAGTTATATTAGGGCTAGAGATCTAATTATTATTACAAATTTCAGCGATTCACTGTTTATGATGAAAAATGGGGTACCGATAAATCATGTACTTTATAAATGTTAAACCTCATGTTCTGAGTCACTGAAATATCAGTGTAGTATTTGGATAATTCTTTTATAACCGTTATGCGAATAGTCAGGAAGCTTTGCCTTGTTCGCATAACCGTTATGCGAATTGCCAGGAATCGTTGGCTTGTTCGCATAACCATTATGCGAATAGTCAAGAATCTTTGCCTTGTTCGCATAACTATTATGCGAATAGCCAGGAATCTTTGCTTTATTCGCATAACCGTTAGGCAAATAGCCAGTTCCAATTTCCAATCGAGTCTTTTGTCCAAGTCTTGTCATAGCTCGATGTAGCGCCGTGCTTCTTCTGTCTACGCTACATAAACTATAAAAATAGCCAGGGCCCATTGCGCTAGTTACTTAGTATGTTGGTTGTGCACGACTTTATTTTTTCGATTTTAACTTAGTCTTAGCTTAAACCTACCGCCTGATTTTTCCTCTCTTTATTTATCATGTTGGTCTTGATGTAAAAAATTATTGAATTTAGACAATTTTCAGTCATATTCAAACAGCTATCCGTTGGTTCCTTTGAAATAGGAGCACCGAGTAAAACTTGTAAATTGACCCCGGGAAATTGACATCTCGATTGGTAATGATATTAAACGCTGCAATCAACAAATTATACTATAGCCATAAATATTTGGCTTAAGATGTCATGATCAGGGTAATGTCAAAATGAGCAAAGTAGTGTCATGGTTGGCAAGGAATAAGTATGTAGATAAGTAGGTAGGCAGTGTCTAAGTTGGCAGTGACAAAATAGGTAGTGTCTAAGACTAAGTAAGTAAGTTGGCAAAGAGTCTTATAATAAAAAGGGGCAATTATATTTATGATCCACTTCTCACCCTCAAGGTCACTGCTATCAAAACTGATTTTTTTAGCTTATGAGAATCCTCAACTGGTAACATATGTTACGATCCCAAAACCATTTTTTCAAATGTGCTTGCATTTTTGAGAAAAGAGAGAAAACGTGTCATTTTCTATCTATTGTCGGGGCCCCGACAGTAATTACAACACAGTAACTTACCACTGTAAAGTAAAAAGCCCTCGTTTTGGAACTGGTCCTCGTTTTGGTACTCATTTAATTACTACTTGTTTTAGCACTTGTTTTGGAAAACGAGTACTGAAACAAGTATTTTTTCACTTGTTTCAGTACTTGTTTTTCAAAACAAGTGCTAAAACAAGTAGTAATTAAATGCAGGCCTTCATTTTTAAGGCGAGCTAGAGCGATTGCTCTCCTATGCTCGCCTAAATAGTCTCTGACAGCCTGGTTTCAGATACCATTTTTCCTTAATCTTGTAAATCAGAAATTTTACGTCCAAATTCCTCATAGTTATATTAGATATATAGGACAAAATATTAGACTACTTTTTTATCTTGTGTATAGGCCTAATAGCTTCATCCCAATTTATTCTTTGTTTTGATTCTGGAGAGTAAACTAGAAGCACCCTTAGGGTGAAACCTTACAAAATATATTTCAGAGGTCAAGGTTAACTAAGTTAAAAGGTGTAGGTTCCGATCACATTCTCAACCCCCTGGGTTAAACCGGAAGTACCGGTAGTATATTTTTTGATGCCATATCAAAGCCCATATTTTTCTGATTCTAAATCTAAAATTTCACCTCCAAATTCTTTATACTTTCGGAGATATAGCATAAAATGTAAAATTAATTGGTATACGGTAGTTATTTTCTATTTCTTTTGTATTTCCATAATAGCCTCATCCAGGGCCGTACAAAGCAGGGGGCAAGGGGGCACTTGCCCCCTCTGCCAAGCGGGACGCTGGCGGGACAAATATCAGATATTTTACTACTTTTACTGTCCCGAAATTACTGTCCCGTAAATTTTTAGTCAAAATAAACCAATTTTAGCACAAATATCAAGGTTTTATATCAATTTTTGGCTGAAAATAGCAAAATTTGTAAATTTTGTAAATGTGTCTGACCCCTTGGCTTACATGCCTTTGTACGGCCCTGGCCTCATCCCCAGGGTTGCAAACTTTCTTTTGCCTCTCAAGAGAAAACAAAAAGCATGCTGAGGTTAAAATTTCATAATATACATTTCAGAGGTCAATCAGTTATTAAAGTAAATTACACACATGCTAAGATAGGAACCTACACCTTTAAAGAGTTAAAAGTAATTTGTACAAATAGGAGCTACACCTTTAATGCAAATCAGTATTTTTGTTCATATTTAGATTTGAATTAATTATACAGAAGATGCAGCGGATACCCCGTATGAAGAAAGAGTTGGAAATGCTAAAGAATGACCCACCTCCGAAAATCTCCTGCGGGGTGAAAGAAGATGACGTTGATCATTTAGAAGCTCGTACGTACCTTGTCAATTTTAATGACATACATGTACATACTTATCTTATTTAAACTTACCATAAATTTCTCATTAATGGGAGAGTCTACTAAATGGTGTCCACCCCCCGATATCTCAGTTCCTGGGGTTTTATGATGTAAACATTTCTTCTAAGAACATAAGATTATAAACCAAGCATCTCTATTCCCCAGAGCACATTCCATGCAACACATTGCAACATCTGTGTGATACATGCGACCTGACAACCTGACTTTAGAAGATTCATCTGTTCAAGGATTCCAAGAGAACAGTCATCATTGGGTCTATACAGTTTACATTTTTTCTTTTATAAAATATCTTGATTGTAATGTAAAGACTCAAATCTATCTTAAACTTGAGCTGCTGCTGTATAAAACATGTCAGGATCCCATCACAGATCTTGAAGATACCAGTAAATAAATAATTTGTTGAACAATCTGCATGCAAAGAGTATGCCAGACAACAACAATACCAAATATTTTGTGAAATTTAACACATAGATGATCAGGAACAATGCAGAATGTTTACTTTTATTACGGTATATGTCTTTGTGTTGGTTCTCGCTAGCTCAGTCGGTTAGGTCTGGTACTGTTAAACATGCTGCATTTGCGTTCATGAAAACTGCATATTCTATGAGGGTGCGAATAGCTCAAGGTATGGTTGCACAAAATTAATTGGTCCCATTGGGTTCAGGTAGTGTCCAATAATTAGAATAAATTGCAAGTGCTCTGTAAAGTGTACTGAGGCCTAAGTGGAATTACAAGTCAGGGGAGGCATAGTGCACTATAAATCACCGGTTATTTTATCTGTTGTGCATATAGAGTGAAGACTGTTCAATACATTATCTGTTTCTCTTTAAATTTATATTGACTTTGTTTGTGACATTTTGAAGGCATGTTTTATAGGGGCAATTCATGATCCACTTTCATCCTCAAGGGCACCTCTATCAAAGTTTGTTTTTATAGCTAGTAATAAGAATCCCTGACTGGTATATATTACAATCCCAAAACCATTCTTTCAAATATGATGCTTGCATTTTTGAGAAAAGTGAAAAAACAGGTAGCATATGGAGATTTTTTTAATACTGAAAAGCTCATAACTTGAAAACGAATGGTCAGAATCAAGTGAAGTTTTTAGCAGGTCAGGGTGATAAATCTTTTATTTTCTTTATTTTCGACTAGCGAGGTCACGGCACCAATGGCAGTTACACCGCTAGTCATTACATAGAGTAATTTGGTCAATATTTCAATTGTCTGAATGGATATTACACACACAACAGGAGTTATTTTGCACCTGCACATGCGTGGGGTATTTAAAGATGATTAGTTCCGCATGATAAAGGGCTGATCAACACTCAATTTGGGCGGAAGAACAGGCGCAGAAATTTCACCCAACTGATCATTTTTGTTTCCGCTTGTTGTTAATTACATGTGATTAAGCAGATATATATTTTTTTAAATTCTTGGGTGTGCATGGATGTCCACATAACCTGTAGATAATTGAAATTGTTTATTCTTCACTTCCAAAACAATTGGGCAACTTTTTTAAAATTCAATATCTCTGCAACCACATATCAACATTCTTGTCTACAAATAGGTGGGTGTGCATAGACAAAATCATCTTCCTGATAACATATTCTCAAATAAAAATGGTTTATCATATAGTGCGGAATTCAGAAAAACATCTTAAGTGTCTAGAGACACTTGATTTAAGTATCAAAACAAAAATATCAAGTCCAGTTAAAGTCATGCCTGCTTGAATATGTGTCAACATGTGTGTAGGTCAGCGGTGTGAAATATCAACATTCCCCTACCAGGTAATGGGTAAATGAAGTATCTACTAGAAAAGAGGTTAGGTTTTGGTCACATCAGATCATGAATTGCACCTTTAATATTGAAACGAACCTAGGGTTATCCTCGATGGCAAATAGTATACAGAGAGGCGCTGTCATAGACCTACACCAATCAATGGTAGCGTGATGGTGTAACCCATGACGATGAAAATAAAGTTTTGGTAGCGTATCATTTCGATGGTAAAATCGCCTCTGCTACAGATAACCTAGGCTCTGAAGTTGATGAAATTAA
>JXSR01S006419.1:6839-25282 GCA_000969725.1 Ophiothrix spiculata
AATATAAAAATTGGTCTTCCACATGTCCGTGAGGATTTACACATAAATTTATAAGAACCCTCATATGTCGGGATCGCGTCGGCCAGGGGGCTCGGTGTGGTTCCGAGAACCAGTATTTTTGTACAACGTTTTGAAAAGTTTTTTTTTAGAAAATCAATTGAAATGTAGCTCAATCAAACCTTTCAAAGTTCAACCAAATTAAGCCACAGCAATGGGCATTAACAATAACCCCCAAAACCAAGAGAAATGAAATCAGTTTGATATTGGCGTGTGGAACTGTTGATTTTTTTTTTACCACAAAACTGTCTCATGCAGATGATGCTTTTTGTTCCAGCTACTCAGCAATTAAAAGAATTGGAAGTTTGTAGTAATCGAAAAAAGGTTTCCTGTATAAATTGTTCTGAACCATGTTTCCTGTTTAAAATGGTTTCATGTTTGATTGGGGGTATGTTGTATTTTGTTGTATGGTGTGGGTGGTGTTTTTTTGTGGTAATGGAGGTTGCCTTCAATGCCTTGCCTATTAATTTACCACTAGAGATTTTCAAAGGAAAATGTCGAATTTGTCTTGGTCATGCAAATTTTATGATTATGCCCTACTTACTGAATCTGTAATTATCTCAATGCTGAAGGTTTTGAGGGCTATATGACATAAGGCCCTTACCTGTTTGGTAATTTTTATATGGTCTGCTTGAGTCAACCAGTTTAATTGTTCTGTTTATTTGTTCAAATTATTTTTATGGCCACGAATTTAACCAAGTCATTGACAACGCAATCATAAATTACACACCTACTTAGAAGTCCTCATGATAAGATAATTTTCTAAATGTGTGTCAGGGTTGGGACCCAGCGGTGGGGATGGTGTGTTTGTGGGCATTTGTAAATACTTGCAAATGAGAATGCACGCTAACATATTACCAATTAAACGGGGACACACCTCCAAACGAGAACAACCTTGTTTTCCTGGTATGTCCAGGAGATCAATCAAGACCTCATGACGTCAGCATGATTAATATTCATACTTGACAAAGAAGACGATCGTCGATGATTAAGTCCGGCAAAAGAATGAAGACACAACGCGGTATAAAGCCCATTTTGAAGTCCACAAAGTACATAAATTGATCAGATTTTGTGATAATGATGATTATTGAAGATAAATTCTAACATTCAACATTGAATTTCATATGGTAAAAAAACACATTTTTAGACGCCTTATTGGACGGCCTTTGCATTTTACAAGGCGTCCATTTTCATGATCAGCCGTCCAAATGACGGTTGGACGGCTCTCTGGCTAAATCCTTGATGCTGTCTGCATGTCCAGGAAATCATAAATAGCATTAATTAGAAATCACATCAGGTTCATTAATAGTGATGTACGAACTCATACGTTTACACAAACAGATATGGACTTCATGTTACCTGTATAGTTCAATTCTACAAATTTATACCACACTCTGCTATTATATTTACAGGTTTATGGTGCAGCAGTTTCATTCTATGAAAGTTATCCTGAGGATAAATTAACCACTCAACAGAAGAAAGACTTGCGGCTGATACCATCAGAAAACAAGAAGGGTAGCCCGAAGAAGATGCCTCCATGCAGTGTCCATACCAACAAGTGTGTGTGTCTGCTGTCACATTGGCCGTTCTTTGATGCTTTCAAGAAGTTCTTGTCATTTATCTACCGGATCTCCATATCTGGACCACACACAATACCCATTGAAAGGTAAATATTGTTTGTAATGTGATTCTCCAATTTCAAGTGGCATTTTTTTTATCTTGATTTGATTATAACCTTGCCCTCTTTCTGTCTTCATTTAGGTATTCAAACACGCTACAGAGTTGTTCATCGCAAATCAACAACGATGCATCCATGCAATATGTCCGCATATTTTTGTTGCACGAGGGTGGCTTTAGCCACCCGAGCGTGATAAAAATATGCCAACGCATTGGATGCAGAGTTGTTGATTCGCGATAAACATTTCTCTGGCGTGTTTGAATGCCTTTCAACAACGAAAAGCTTCTTGAAAACGTATGCAAAATTTTATAAATGTTTACAGTTTCAATTTAACAGATATTTATCTCCATAAAACTATCAGTATCTGAAGCAAAATGCTAGGTTTTAAATGTTTGTTACTTTTTCGTTTGAACTGTTCCAAAGCGCCAGTCCTCAAGTTCCCTGCGCGTGATGAACAGTGTGCTGACTTACGTGTACTGTGTAAACGCACCTCCGTGTATGCTGTGCTGTGTGCGACGCGCTTATTTGAATATCAACTGTGGATTCATCAGAAATCAACAACAGCGCGCTCCCATATAAGAAGATACGGTAAGTTGTTGAAATACAGTTAATCATTAAAATCACTAGGCCAATATTTGAAAATATGATGGTCACATATAATTGCTGGTTCCAAAATGTGGGTCATGCTTGTCCTAACATTTTTTTGTTCAAGTATATAACCTTGACCTTGCTGCAATAAGAATTTGTTATGACAGGCAGAGTAAAGAAATAAATCAATTACTTTTTAGCAGTCAGTGTGACTGTCAATGATAAATATCCAGGATCCATGTTTTCAGGAATTTGCGAATATAGGAAATTTGCAATACTCTTTGTTCTTTCATGAAATATAAACATATACAAAATGTTACAACAAATTGCTCTGTTTGAATGGAGTTTTTTGGCATAATCAGAAAATGTCAACCTTCATGTGTTGCTTATGTGTCCCTTCACTTCGAACCGGTCGTAAAATGCGGCCAACTTCATTTTGCACTTCAGGTGAAAATACTTGTAAATGATGAAATTTGCCAAAATTGATTTTCTGCAGATTCACTCTCTTTATGCTTGCTTCAAAACACCTGCACAGTCTTATTTTAAGAAAATGATCAGAAATATGCAATATAAGTCTGTAGGTTATGAGTATCATCAGCAGAACACATAGCTTACTGATCTTTAAATGCATGTTAATCTCAGTTTTACCTTTTACTCCATAACAATCTTTGAAGGACCATAACTTGAATTCTGAAAGGCAAGTGAAGTTCAATGGGACGTCATTTTAATCCTTAATATGGTCTTTGCAAATTTTCAAAAAGTGGAAATGACAAGAGTCCGCATTTACGGCAGGTTTGTAATGAATGGTCACATATAGTAGTATTAATGATATAATTCAGCCCACTTCAAACACCTGAATTCAATCTGTACCATCTAGGTAATTAATGCCAGGTGTGAAAATTCACTGAAAAGACATTTTGCATGCTTTTTATGTTGTATTTTGTCCCTAAAATCACATATCTGACAATGATTAATTTTATGAACAGTTATAAAATTTATGGACCACCAACAGCTTTAATGTAAGGCAAAAAAAAAAGAAAAAAGAAAAGGAAAAGGGAAAATTGGTGCAAAATGCAACAAATAAATAGAATTTACACATTCGCATAACATATTTCATTTGTGACCAACATGGGTTTTCCCAAATGCTTAGCACATAGGTTCTTTATCAAAACAAAAAATTGCAAACTATTTTTTTTTTGATAAAACAGTCACTGAACTATTATTAAATTAACAGATATGAGAGTTCCTGGGCTAAAATCTGATTTTTTGGAAAAAAATATTTATTTATAATTATTTATTTTAATACAACATTAAGCTGAAAGGCCTGCTAATCCCAATAGTGCATATGCATTAAATTCAAGGGACGCCTCCATAGAATAAAAGACAGAATATTGAAAGGAATTTTTGATTTCTTTTGAGGCAATAAGTCATCTTTAATTTGCAGGCTATTTTGGACATTGCAGTTCTAATATAAAAGTGGTCATTAACACAACTGAATAAAAAGTATAAAGTAAAATAACAAATATCAAGGAAAAATTATGCTATACATGAGGCATAGTGTACATGATACATTACTTCGTGCATCATAAATAACATTCACCATTCAAGACTTGAAAGCTGGTAAAATTAGATATGGATCTGAAAAAAGCGTGGCTCAGTGCTTGCTATTTGTTTATGTGGTAATACCTGGTGTGCAGCGTATATGTAGGTTAATTTAGTCTAATTTGGTCTAGACTAATGAGGGCTGGAAGAACATTACGTGCATGCATTATCAGGCTATACCCTGGAGGAATGAACATTATGCTGCCGACTTGATCTGAATCCGACGGGGTGCTCAACTTTGTTTTGGATGGGAATTTGTGTGACTTGGACCTTGAAACCTGTATTGTAAGGGACATCCCCCTACTCCCCCCCCTAAAAAAAAAATTGTGCCCAAGGCTAGTTATTCAACTGCTTTCAGGATTTTTGGCCTGTGAATTTGTACAGTTTTCAAAATGTAACCCATGTTAAGGGTTTGGGAGGTCAAATTGGGACCCGTGTTTAAGGGACTTCCATTTGAAATTTCCAGGGGCTCTATCAGAAGCTCTCCTGAAGTTCTTTAGGGGAGTAATTAGAGGAGCTATCTGGAAATTTAGATGTTAATACCATCATGTAAGGCGCTCTATTAATTGAGCTCCGATAAAGCATTGGAGGGGAGCAGGGTGGCTCAAATGGTAGTCCCTGATGTTTAAGGATTTTTTGTGAATAACTAAACTTGTAGAGCAGCATATCCCTGTATGCTTTTAATACAAAGTATCCCCTACCCTGAGTTTGAATCAAGAGTAGCTTGCATGTTGTGGTTATTTTCAATAAAATAGGTCGCTCACTTTAATTGTGACAAAGTAGTGAAGGTGTTTACAATATTGAAAAATGCTGAGCAATTATGTATCCAGGTTTTTAAAGTACCATGTAATTGCGCTTCATGTTGTTATTTCTGTTTGTTCAGGTTGCAGCGTTTTTCTGTAAAAATTGTGCGAAGTATGTGCAACTAATATTGATGATGATTTATTCATGAACTGTCAAATTGATATTTACATTTAGTCTATTAAAAATCATTTTAACACAGAATAAACACTCTATTTCTGAAATTCATCAATCTGACAAGTTTTGTCAAAAAGCGCATGTATGAATCATTCAACAAAGTTATCAAAAATTCGAGCTGAAAATCAACTGAGTCGATTGTTTTTGGCAGTAATTCTTGAACGCGTACTCAAACTCGTGAGCGTAGACGTGGAAAGTTTTCACTTTGAAAATGTACCCTCTTGTTTGGGACGACTGCGTGATCCCTACCTTTGATGCATTCACAAATTAAATCTACAAACTATAGAAACCTAAATTATGTACAACTTAAAATACAGCTGTAGAAAACAATGGTATGTTCATATTTCAACATAATAAATAAACAGACAGAATTGTAATCATTAGGAATAATTATAAATTGACATCAACCAGTGGTTGAGTGGAATCATTCAGAACAAAAAATGCTCAACTAGAAAGGAAGCAAAAAGGATCCTAGAACTTTATTCTACTTTAAACAGTTTGAATTTTGTTTGATATGAATCAAGATTCATGCTGGCTCTCTTAAAAATAGAACTGAATGGATCCGTAAATGTCATTTAAAAATTATTAATTGTTAGAGTTACTTGAAGTTCTATGAAATTGAATGTATTTATATAAAATATTTTGCTTCCTTCCAGCAACTTTTGCCCTGTTTTTCTCTCAGGGGTGGTATTTTCAGGTTTTTTTTCCATGATTTTGAAGATATTTTTCTCAGGAGTCGTGAACATAAGAACTTTAAAAAATCAGATTATTCCAAAGATGTTTTACTGGATTCCAGATTTCTTTTTTATTAGATCATCTCTGAAACTGAAAAAAAAAATGTTGAAATAAACAAATGAAAGTTACACATTCATTAACATTTGAAATAGAAGAATTGTGATCTAAATAAATTAGTTGTCAACATAAATTAAGCCGGCTAAATAAATGAATAAGATACCTGACAGACTGACAAACAAACAGACAGGTACAGGTACACACTTGGTGAACACATTACTATTGATTCTGTGAGAAGCATTGTAATTTGCTAGAACATTACGCCAACGCAGCAGCCATCGTAGACTTTGCAAACATATTTACCACTAGATACGAGCATTATTCTCTAATCCCAAGATGAATTATGTTACCCTTGTAGTGATGATAACTGAGCCCCAAGCAAAAATGTCTTCCTAGACTAATACCATACAGAGGACATTAAGTTACAAAAACAATAGATATTTTTGTATTAGTTAGTGAAAACAAATGGAGAACATTCCTTCAGTTTGAAACATCAGATGTGTGGTATGATTTATGAGACGTTGGCTGACAGACAGAGATGGAGCCCTGGAGGCCAGTTAAGTTTGCCATTTCATTGTATGAAATTTTAGATTTGGTTTGTAATCAAACTTCAAAAATGTACCAGGAAAACTTTGTTGTTTTTTCTATCAAATGCATTACAAATTTTAAAGGTATATTTTAGATTTTTGACAGATTCTGTCATAAATTATTTATTGAACTAATTATCCAAATATAATATAGATTTACTATTTTTAAATTGATTCAAATGAGAAAGATTTATTTGAATGCATATTAAAGTGTATCTTCTAAAATGCGACTTTGGATGTTAAATCGCTGAACAGATATGGGGTGGGAGGAGGCCATCTGTGGTTAGTCCGATCCTAGGACCTTGATTTTTTCCATGTTACTATCCACAATATGAAACCACTATCACATCAGAAAGCCCTGAGTTCTACATAGCAGACTGATCGCATAGCAGACTGATCGCCCCTCCTGACAATTTTTTTCAGGATAAAATTTACAGGGTAGATTTTTTTTCGGGATAGGTAGTAAAGTGACTTTCTAGATCACTGGACTTGGTAGTTATATCCCTCATGTTGGTTTGTGTCACCCAAAAAAATAAGGGTTCTATTAATCGAACTAAGCAGTGGTCTACATCAAGATGGCTATCAAAAATCAGTATAATGAAAATTAAAAAAGAGAAGTGCTAGTATTTAATGCCAAAGTAGCAGGTTTGAATCCTGGATGTTCAACTCTTCGATGACCATCGTTTAATATGCGAGTATGGTTGAACATTCCAATAGTCACTCTAATTATGATTTCCCCATTTGTTTCAGCCTAAATCTTGACCAACATCATTTTGGATTTTTACAGCTTTAAAATTAACAACTTCTTTCATCCATTCTTTGTAATTGTGTAAATGGATTGTCCAAGCTTACTGAATTTGACTGGATTTGTCAAAATTCTGTTTGACTGCCATGTAATATTACATGGGATATGAAATGTCTTGGAGCCAGTGTCAATAAAATAGACGGGGACAGGAAATAGGCTCGTATGTACACTTGTCATAATATCCTTACAGTTCAATCGATATTGTTAGCTGGGCAGTTTCGTCTCAAATCAATGTAAGTTTTAAGGGACTTTTATCTTTGCACATTTTCTTCTCTGTTAAGAAAAATTACTTTAAAACTTAATATATTTCAGCTATTTTATGTCTTTAAAAAGATCAACTAAAAGTGACTAATGTAACAAGACAATCCTATACTTATCAGCCCCCCTCCCCAACTGATCAGTCTACAGAGATTTCAATGGATATTGTGTGCATTGGATATCAAAATATGTTTGGTTTGGATAGGTTTACTACTTAATGGTGTTGTAAAAGATGGTTTAGTTCCGCATAGGTCATCGTGGTTGAGATTCCAGAATCATACAAGGAACTTATGGAGGTATCAAAGGGATCATCATTGAACCTATCCTTGGGGAAGCAGGTTGTGCAGCGGTACTTCCCTCGCTTTGCACCAATGAGTCCAGGACTCAGTTCGATCCCCAGTCTCGGTGCTGTATGTGCAATTGGTGACCTGTCCATCCATACATGCTTCTGCAGGTTTTTCTGCAGCTGCTCCAGTTTTCCGTTTGTATCCAAAAATGGTAAAATAAATATGACCATCTGACAGAGAACCCGCATTGAAAGGAGTAGTAGACTCTAAAAATCATGTTTGTTTTCCCTCAAAGGGTCTTAGACATTCAATGTCAAGATGTTGAATTTTAATGTTTTATTTGTCCAGAAAATTAGGTTGATCATTATTTTTTTAGACCTTATGTTGGATGTTCCAGAACAAAAGTGGATTTGAGTGAATGTTTGATGAGGGGGAGAGGGGTATGTTCATATATATATATATATAACCCTTTCCCTTAGACACTTGCATTAAAACTGATTGACAGAGGAGCAAAGTGGGGAAATATCTTGGGCTCGTGTATTTTCTTCCCCAGGTCTCAATTCAATTTCAAAATTATGAGTAATCTCAGGACTTGCAATATTGTCACTGTGATGTTGAGAAACAGTTCCTGCCAATCCTCTCCTAAATCCAAAACAAATAGCAGATTTGTTGAAATGCAAATACAAATGTCTACATTATTTGACATTTGAGAATTTCTTTTAGATCTGGTGAAACCTCTGCAAGCTTTGCTCAGAAATGGTTGATTGAATCATGCTGTAAGAAATCACTTCCAGCATTACATTTCCCATGACCTATGTGTGATCTTATGAGATCAAATTCTCTGATTCAATAATAGCTCGGTCTGGCTCAAAATTTGTTTTCATAAAAATGGAAGTGTGTGCTGTGTTTGGGTAACAGTAGGAAAAGGGTAATATTTGGGTAAAGGGGGAAATGGTTTACTATGCCCTGCATAAATGTGTATCCTCAAATTATATATGGATAGAAAAGGAAAATATGACATTTTGTACTGATTTGATTTTTCAAGTTAAGTTTCTATCATCATCATTCTGTCCTAGTGTGTATTCATAAATAGTTTATTTTCTCAAATGTCAAGTTATTGTAAAGGGTGATTTTGTGGGAAATTGCATAATATATTGAATTGGAAAGAAATTAAACCAGAGAGGGGGGGGGGCTGACCTAGATAAGTGGATAGGGATTTACAAACCTCAAAGTCTCCCATTTCACACCCTGCCTGCTGTTCCCTAGACCCCCACTCAAATTAATCCAGAAAAAAGAATATCTTTCAAGGGTCAGTTCAGTCCTTTAAACCCCTTTTCAGAGTCATTTCTCAAGCATCCTGGTTCAGAAATTGGGACTTCTCTCAAACCCAAGTAGAGTCTCCTCCCCCACTATAAACATGTCAGAAGTGCAATATGTTTTCCAAATTGAAAATCATGAAATACTATGCAAATGCTGAATTTGTGAGAGCCATAGACACTACTCACATTTCGTGTGATCCTTGCCATCAATAATTTCAATCATCCCCTGAATATAAATCAGTCCCTTTTATTTGATTTCAATAACAGCGAATAGAAAGATTTTTGCCAAGATTGGTTTGAAGTAAATGATTTGATCAGTCATTTATCAAATTACCAGAGGCAAAATTGAAGTTCTGATTCTGAGAAGTAAGATATACATCAGTGCTGCTCAGTGACTTAAGTTAATGAGTGAATTTATTTTTTCCAAAATAAGCCATGATTGCACAATTTTTTCTTTGTCTAACAGTCTAGATTAAAGATACAGCAACTACTAGTCCAGAGACTGCCATATGGTGATTTTAGTCTATAGACTAGAGAGGAAATGCGTTATTGATAATTTAAAGACCAAGTAGAAGATCATTTAAGTACATCTGTATACAATGTACAACTCTCTGTTAAAGATATTGCATCTCCACTGAGCAGAGACTGTTAATCATGATTAAGCTAGCCAAAGGGCTTTGCTAATGCTAAAAATGTAATGGTAAAATTACATGGTAAGTTTCTAGCCTAGCTAATTGAGATTATATCATGATTGCAGTGATTTGAGCCGTGCAATAATTTCGTGAAATAGAAAAGTCCAAATTTGACCTCATGATATATTTTGTACTATTGCACTCTCAGGCATTCAATATTTGTATAATATATCATGAGGTCAAATTTGGACTTTCTATATCACGAGGTGTAGCCAAGTGAAATGGATCAGTCCAAATTTAACCGAATGATGTATTTGTACTATTGCACGAGCATAGGCATTCAATATTTGTTTTATATCATGATATCACACAGGATTGTTTCATGCCGTGCAATGGAAAATAATTTTTGCACGGCTCAAATCACTGCAATCATGATATAATTTGTACTATTGCACTCTCAGGCATTCAATATTTGTATACCACTTGACCGAGGATAGTCTATCTTAGACTAAATATTAAAATTGACAGTAAATCAAGATATCCAAGAATGAATGTAAACGGGACTAAGTGCCTTAATCTGATGTTCAGTTGAAATTATGTTGACTTTTTTAACCAGCTAAATACATGGAATCTTCAAATTATTTAGGAATATTGAGGTAAAAATGTGAAATCTAAACCTAACTGTTTTCTTTGTTCTTGTTTCATTCACAGACATATCTACCATTTTATGCATGAGGTTCCATTTCCTACACCACAGAGACCAAGGATACTAATGGAGGTATGTATGTGTTGATATTATTTGTTGGTTTGGTCATCTAGGTTGGTCCATAGAGGACACATGGGTCCATGACAAAGTCATATAACTCCAAGGCTCCAAGCCCATGCATAAAGCACAAGCCTGAATAGCCCAGTATGGACTAGATAAAACCCCATGCTGGCCAGAGGTCACTCCTAACACAACTTGGTCAGAAATGATGTACATATCAAAACAGGGATGTAACTTTCAATGTTATTTCCTGAATTCAGGAAAAATTGACAAGAAATGTAATCTGGGGATGTATTATGACAGTGCACTGGAGGACTCCCTGTCAAGCATATCGCTAAAAACTTGAGATAAACTTATGAAAATGTATCCAATGAGTAAAAATGAAGATTTGTTACAATGTTTTAGCAGTGATACAAATTTAAGCCTAATGGTCCCTTTCAAATTTGGTGATTGAATGGATCAGTGTCTGTGGATTCTGTCTTATGTCATATTTTTATGCATTGCATGAGCAAGTTATTGCAACTTGCAAAAGTTGTCAAAATGTAATGTTGAGCAATGTCAAAAAATCCCCTGTAGCATAAGTTTTAGCGTACCAGTAACTTGCTTTGAATACAACCAGAACAATCAAGTTTCACTGCGCTTTTCATGACTTCACTATGCCCTACATTACATTTAATTTATGAAGCTGTTTTGGTTTATATATCCAGTTTGTTTTGTTGAAAAATATGCTGCCAATACAACATTTTATATCATGCTTCTGTCATATCAGTGATATCATGACAAAGATTTAGAAAGAAGGTGAAAAAAATCCTTTCAAGTTATTACACAAGAAGGTACTTTGTATTCCACCTAGTAAAATTGCTTGCAGATGTCAGTCAAGGGCTCAAAACTTTTAGGGGCCGATTTTACTAAAATATTTATTTATTTATTTCATTCTTGTTTTACCTGGGGAACGCATTCAATGCACTGGCACTGTTCTTCCATGGGGCCCAGGTGGTACAAATTAATACACACAAATTAAAAATAAATACTTAAACTCTTAGAAATACATTTAAAACTATACATCAATGTGAGAATATTATAAAACCAATACATATAATAATAAGGTTGTATGGACTTAAAACATCCTGCTACTCCATATTTGACAGATCTGTTTCGTAAGGGTCATAAAACCAATACATAGATACATTAAATTCATACAAATTGTCAAATGGAGAAATTTCATAAAACCAACACATTTAAGTAAATTAAATTCAAACCAATTTTCAGGTGGATACAATCAAGTAGTATTTGTACAATAATAAAATAAATTCAATATACTGTCAGCTTACTTTATTCAATTGAAGAAACATATTTGAAATTTCAAATTCAACATACTGGTAACATACTTAAAACTATTGGAGAAACATATTTAAAGATTTAAATCAAATGCACAATTACTAAAATTACTAAAAGCCTCACAGGAGCATGGTCTACAATAAATCACAATTTATTTAAGTTAGAAAAGAAAGTAATTTGGAGATTAAAAAACTGATCAATAAAACAGCTACAATTAGGCTGGCACATTGCACAAAATAGTCAGGGGAGCTGACTAAATATAAATGCCATCATTAGAGCTTCGTAACTATGATGCATTGTAGGTACAAAGGAATTGAATTCCACAAAGAAGTAAGATCCCTTCGCATAGTTAGGTATAGGGATTTTACACAGGGGAACTTCCAAACCTTTGTAACATTGCGAAGAGTCAAGTGGTGCTTCTTATTTAACAATGGGTTGCTATCTGACGATTCATTTATGATGCATTTTAGCGACAGTAAAATCAACCTCAGGGCTTAGCTGAATCAGCTTTGGGTACAGAGATGCAGTTGGAACACTATGCCAAACTGAACACCAGATGTGTGTTTTAAAATATGAATGCATTACAACAGCCTGGTGCATAATCAGCAAGGCCTGAATACTTCCAATTATCCCCGTGCCAAGTATGTAAATGATGGCAAGTCTAATATTGCCCATCTACATCTATTAATGATATTGATATTTTCTGTTAGAAAAATCTTCTGCATTAGATCAAAAGAATTTTGATTGTATTATCTGGCCAGAGAAAGTATAAACCTTTATTAATTGTGATTGTGTATTTTGTGTTTGACTTTCAGCTTGGACATGAGCCTCTACTGCTAGCCCAGCCTCAAACCAGTCCTATTCCACTGAATGGAGCTTCTTTTTGTGCAATGTTGAGATACCTAGGACCAGAGAACAGTATGAACCTACTAACCTTTGTGCTACTGGAACACAAGATTCTGTTACATTCACTGAGGATGGCGTTACTCACCGGCGTGGCAGAAGCCGTAGCATCTGTAAGTCAAATTCAAGAATAGAGATATACCAAGTTTCTATTGGTGATGTGAAAAATTTTAATCTGTTTATTAAGAGCCTATCCATAGTAAAAATATTGTACAAAATCAACCCATTTACAAAAATAGGATAACACAATTGGTAGATAAAGGAAAATGTAAACTTTAAAATGCTTTTTATTTCACTGAAATTGGACATTCCGTTCAAAAGTTATGACCGGGCAAAGTAAAAGTGACAATCCAAGCATTGTGAAAATATTGCTGTTTCCTCTACTTTTACCTGTAATTATTTCAATCTGCTATATTCAACAAAATTTTTGGAATTTTTAACGGCCTTAACCTCAAAATGTCAAATTTTCAGAATCTGTTACAGCTGAACGAGCATAACTCCTCAATGCAACCTTTGATTTGTACCAAAATGTGCATACATTATCTTGAGGATACATTCTATCAACCTATAGAGCCATTTTTTGATATCTTTTATACTTTTGAATTTATCCTACTGTTTTCTGATTGGCTGCGGTCTTTGCCATGGCAACCGGATAATAACAAATGACTCTATTGGTTGATGCGAAATTTAATTGAGTATCTAGTGATGAAGTTTCATGTAAATCCAACAAAGCATAGTAGAGTTACATCAGTTTAGCTGTAGCACCATTTGACATGGGAAGTCTATGGAAAATTACATATATTTTTTTACTGTTGATGGGCTCTTAAAGCTAGTTCAAGGAATTGAGTTCAATATGTTCTTTGTGCTACTAGAACACAAGATTCTGTTACATTCTCTCAGGATGGCGTTACTCACCGGTGTGGCGGAAGCTGTATCTTCTGTAAGTCAAATTCAAGAATAGAGATATACCAAGTTTCTATTGGTGATTTGAAAAATATCTATCCGTATATTAAAGCTATTATTGTTTCAAATAAATTTTGGACACGAACTGACAATTTGAATGCAGCCAACGCGTATATTTACCAATTTTATTTTTTTAAATGTTGTCGGTGTCTGTTCGACTACAACATTTTCTTATTATTATTTGAGCTTTCATCATACAGGGTAGCTTCTTCAGTGACCAAGCACTGCTATTCTAGAAGGCCCTGTTACAATTTCAAATATTCATAACTACAATAAAAATATACTTATATATTTTTATAGAACACAATTTACATAAAATACATATGAAATTAATATAAATATATCAACAAATAGAGAGAGAAAAAAAAACCCAAATAGAAAATAAATTCAAATACCTTTGATTGCATATTTAAATTGACCAAGGGACAAAGAATTTAATTTTGAGCGAGTGTCAGAATCAACAGAGTTGTTCCAAAGGTTTGCTGCTCTAACATGAAAAGTTCTTAATCCAGAATTTGTTTTAAAGCTGGGAACAACAAGCATGTTTGACAGCACAATTTGTTTGCAGGTTTGTCATTTTTTTTTTGTCTTTGCCCACTTTTCAAGTCTTTACGCTCTAATTGGCAAAAGTTGTGATTTCTGCATTCTAAAAGAAGACACATTGTGATGCATGTCTTAAAGTCAGACATCAAGTTTCAAAAATGGCTTGTTTTCAAACTACAGGAATGATTGAAAAAAGAGCCTTAAACAAGGTCTCCATTTTCAGATATCATCATCCTAGAGCACAATTAGCATAGAAACGAGGCTGAAATTCTGATCATATCCAAGCAATATTTAAACAGTTGCAACTCCTGTTTGCAGTGAGGAAGACTATTTCTACGTTAACATGTACTATTGTCAAGTAGATGATGATTTTACATGAAACCAGCTCTGCTGACCAAACATGTCAAATTATTTTTCCGTGCCCTGTCAGATGCCATGAGATGAGTGCTAGTATTTAATCAAATTGGGTTTCTCTGTCATTGCTAATGCCAGTAAACATCATCAAAGTTTCAATCGACAAGTTGACTAGTAGTCTCCCTGATGTAAAAATAGCTAGAAAATGGTGCGTGACGACAGTAAAAAGCAGCCAGTCTGGTGAAATTGATTTGAAAGGGTTTGGTGAACTTTACAGATGGTTTGAAGAAGTTTTGTACCGATAGGTTGTAGACTAGAGTTGAGGACAAGGGTTTGTTTGATCAATGTTCAAGTAGATTGTTTGGGTTCAGGAACATTGTCAGTTTAAATACTATAGTTTATCTCAGAGTTGTTTTTCACTCGTTCGCGGGTTTTTCCTTTCCGACACTTGTTGTTAAGGCCTTCTGCATACTGATGCACTTATATACGCAGGTATTGTAATATGTTGATTTTGCTTGTTCACACTCACGCTATTGACACGCACCTTAAGAGTGGCGTACACTACCCTATTTGAAATGAAAAACAACTTTGAGATATAGTATACAAGTACAGGTTGCAAACATGCTTGATTTTTTTTATAAGTCTGTCCATTGGGTTTTTTAGCTGTGTGTGACAAAAAAACAACCTTGTCAATGTAAGCTGTAATCTATTGTCCAGTAACTTATATGTACAAATTAAATACACAGTAAATTACACAGCATCTCCATGAAAATTGTTGCAAAATTCTTTTCTGTTTTGTCAGATATTCTGTCTAATTTACAATAATAAGGAGCAATGTATGATGTACAATTGAGTCATTGATTATGATTCTACTTTCTAATATTGGTCATTGGCTATCCATTTACATGATAGTGCATTCAAAATCACGATGCAATGCAGTATACGCACACATCCGACACGACCGCTCTACTGGATGTAGAATATTTAATATTTGAATAGTGATGTACTTTTATTTTCCAATGGTGATGATTATTTTTTTGACAGAAAATTAGCACCATTTTTTTGTTTTAATATCACTCAAGTTTGTGACCAAGAATGAGGAAAAAAGGTGCATTAATTTATTGTTTTTCCTGTCATATATTGTCTCAAAATTGATGGACGTACATTACTATTTCTCAGTTCTCCTATACCAGGCATTGCAGGCATTATTTGATACGATTGTCAATGTTTTTGTTGATTTCAGATGATCTTCCCGTTTGTATGGCAGTGTCCATACATTCCATTGTGTCCACTAAGCTTATCGGACGTTCTCAGTGCTCCATTACCAGTCATTACAGGTGTAGATTCTCGGTACTTTGACATGTATGACCCTCCACCAGATGCTACCTGTGTGGATATAGACACCAATACTATATTACAGTAAGTATGGCATTTATTTGTTCACAATATTTTTTCTTTACCAAATACAACATTTCTGGTCAATCCGCAGAGATATTTATTTCGGGTGTTTGCAAAAACTGGATCAATTTCTCCAAGCCATGTTGGGTATATTTTGGCTTGGATTTAAACACTTTTGTGCTGACAACTGTCAATAAACAGTGTTGAGATTTGATCAGGTTAATGTTATTATTGTTAAGGTTAAAAATTGTAAGAACAGGGAAAATTTGGTCTAACCATGTCCATGGACCTTGAAGTATGTTCACTGCTATTTGCTGCAGTGAAGCCTAAAACTAGGATCTCTATCCTGTAACCTGAGGGAAAAAAAGTTTCATGCCACCGTGTCTCAAATTATGCAAATAAGTCAGCAAAGGTTTTATTTTGTGTTCACTTTAGACACATACAGATTTTGTTGCAGTTATCTATGGATGTATATTGGCAGCCAGTATATAAGTTGGCCTTGGTGAGACTAGGGTTGATTAGGTATTACCAGGCTTGCCAACTGTACCACATTTCACAGGACAGTCCTGCATTTGAGACTTTTAAAACCTTAAAATGTGGGACGTCCCGCATTTCCATACTGCAAATTTTTTCAGATCAGAATATATCAATTATCCATGTTTTATGTACCTTTCTGAGCCAAAATGGTGAAGAAAAGTCATGTTATTTGCCAAAAAATCTTTCAAATTAAAAAGTAACATGGTTCAGATGCTACGCATTCCCAAAGTGTCCCGTTTTTGGATTTCCAAGGGTTGGCAAGCCTGTATAACCTCACTTAAAGTTAAGTCTGCAATTGCATAACCCTAATCAATCTAAGCAACACAATCTTACCAACTAATTCTTGCCAAATCTCTCAACATCACCTCATGGTTTATGTCTACACATGTCAACACACAAGGAAAGACCAGCACATTTTAAAAGGCTGTTTTAAAATGTGAATACTATGAACCACCAGGCACACAATCAATTTTTTGAAATATGGAAATTATAATAATGATTAATGATTTAGCTGGCATGTGTGGTAAATACTATGACAATTATACAATATTCTGATATTGATTTAATTCATAGCGTGCTATTAATGTGTTAGTTCACTCTCTGTTATTCAGTTTAGATTAATTCAAATCATGTTCAATCACAATTTTTCACTTTTTCAAAATTATCAAAATTATTGTGTGTACATTCCCCAAACATTTTATTTCTTATTGTATAATACATTTCGTGTGAAAATCAATTTTGGTTGAAGGTAATGAAATGGTTGTGTAACTAATATGAATTGAGCTAGACCTTTTATTTATTTTTATTGCTCATATCTCTCGTAAAAAGAAAACATATACATATGTTGTACATGGTGCAATATGTACACATTATTGTATAATGATTTTTCCAAATCAGTTGTGTATGAGAGATGAGACTAAACAGAACTGGCATTGAAATCAATCAAATTTTGAAATGTTTTTTCACTTGACATGCAACATTGATTATCCCAGGGACTTGTGTCCCAGCCGGTAGACCTAAAGAAATGTTCGTTTGGCATAACCCAACTGACCCTATTTTGATGTCGACCCTAGACATTTATTTTAATTTTTCATGTGTATGATAAAAATGGTAAAATTAAGTATGGAAACAACTTTCTTTTCACATTCAGGCTGCTTAAATATCCAGATTGTTAAACAATAAAAATAAAAAATGAGAACATGATATGTTATTGCTCCATTAGTCTCCGTCTTCTGTGGTTATTTAGTGTTAGTTTCAAAGCCAAAAGAAAAAAAAAATATCTCACCTACCTAACTTAAAATTGTTTATGTTATGCCAAACAAACAATTATTTGTATTGGCCTTATTGGTCTGTTACAGCTATCTAATGTGTTTGACACATGTGAAGTTTATGATCTTGTCATTCCAAGATTTGTATTAACAAAGGTAAAAGACCTGCCATTAAAATTAATAAGTTGTATTGTAAACATATTTTTTATGAATTTAATGATGTCTGATTAATTTAAGTTTCCAAGAAAGTGCAATAATTTTTGATAACCAACATTTAATTAAATTGAGAATGAAACAGTTATTGATTGTTTTGTAATCAGTAGTGATTGGTGCACTGGGCAAACTCTTATTTTCAGGTTATTTGTATAAGTATTTTTAATCAACAAAAATTATGCAAAGTAAAAAGTAACAAGTATTATTTTGCATGCTGATTTTTGGTATGAGGCTATTAAAGTGTGTATTGATAACATATAACAAAATAGAAACAAAACATTTTGTTTGTAAAATAGTTAAAACATCACAAATGATCATTTTTGTTTCGGATCTGTTGATACAATCAATTGTAAACTCTTTAGGGCATTTTGTTGTTGTTGTTGTTGTTGTTGTCTACAATATTTAATATTAAAAGAAAATTTGAATATTTTGATGTAATAGGGTAGAATTTGACGTTAATTTTTTTTATGTTGCCTATTTTTACCTCTTGATCTTGAAATATTTGCATATAGAAAATGGGGTGATGTAGAATTTGTTCAATACAATTTAAACATTCAAACTTGCTTTGAATGTTGTT